>DWPV01001627.1:0-19949 GCA_018251915.1 Urbanus proteus proteus
TGCAATGATATATGAATGAAGTCGATCGGTCGCGGCGTCGCGAAATACTCGCTGGTTAAACATAAAAAAAAAAAAAAGAAAAAAAAAATATATATATACACGACGAATAGATAACCTCTCTTCCTTTGGGAAGTCGGTTAAAAAGTAGATGGGTATATAGGATGTAAAATAGAAGAAGGTACTGCCACTGTCCTACCTCATAGCCTAATGGTTGAATATTGGCCTACCAGTTAGAGGTTCCAATTCCAGAAATATCACAAATTAATAAACATACAATAAAAATAAATTATTGCTTTTAACAGTGAAAGAAAACATCGCGGGAACCTACACGCCTCTCCTCTGCGTTTATGTAGGTGTATAGCAATGTAGATGATATTATAGGTAATTTTTATTATTGCATTTTAGCTTAAAGAATGCTGAAATAAAGAAATTGTAACTATAATTATACACCAATTGTTTGTTTCAACAAATTAATTATTCACAACTGCAAATTCCTGCTGTCTAACCCTTGCAGGAATTACAAAACAATCCCACACACTTCGCTGACTTCCTCAGTATCATCAATTATCACGAATCTTATCGCTCATGCATGATTGGCCCGGTCCTAATTGACTGTTGTCACTTTGCCCACGCACACATACACATGTGTCCTATGGACCCGCCCACACTAAACTATTACACAATGAAATTAATCTACAAGTGAGGTTGATAGCATCTCGGATGTGGTCGAAACAATTAAATTGGGGTTTCATTAGCTCTCTGGTTCGTATATCTCTATAAAATGCCCTAGATTTGGTTGGATTTGAGAAATTAGGTATAAAAGTTTGCTATATGCAGATAGATTCAGTATAATAAATGTCCAATGATTCCTATGTACTATTTTATTTTTCATTTCCAAAGTTAGTCCGTACAAAGATCAAATTATTTATTGGTTTGATAAATTGTATCTCACTAATAAGTGTATGAATGACAAAGAGTTTTAAAGTCTTCCGCAATATTACTTTAATTTATATAACATAATATTGTCAATAATACCTATGTACATAATATTTTTTCAGTTACGTAAAATAATGAAATATACGTTAGTATTTTGTGTACGAAAGCTAAAATTGGGAACATCGTCGGAATAAAATAAGCAATCGAAGACAATTTGTTCCTGAGTGAAGCTTAGATACCTATTCCTACTGCCTCGCCGACTTCAAATTTCCATCGTCAATATGAGTACAAAATTTCAGGGATATATTTCACGATTCGCACGCTTTGTCCTATTTTCGATATTTCCAGTATTTTCAGACACGAAGCTTCTTTTCACGTACTTTTGCTTTTATTGTAAGAAACTGGATTGGATCAATTGTTTTTTCGTTTTGTTGCCAATCATTGGTAAAAAAATTGAAGGTTATTAAGTTCAGTCTTAAAATTTTTCCAACGTAACATAATACAAAAAATGATGATAGAACAGAAGATGAAAATGGAAGCATCATAATAATATGACTATAACTTTAAAATAATATTTACATTTTGTGATAATTATTTTAGTTATATGGGTTTTAGTTGATTCTACTTACAAAATAAAACACGTTTACCGTTTACCATCGTAAAAAACCAATACCAAATACCTATGATTGTAATAAAATAGTAGAAATATAAAGAAAATTAAATTAGTTAATAAAATTACCTTATTATAGAATTCATAGATCGTACCTAATCTCCGTTCAAAGTTTTGCGGTTGATTCATCTTTAATTTCGACGTTAAGTTTGTGGGCGGCCAGAGTAATCCGCTTATTTACAGCTAGTGTTTTAATCAGAATTCCAGAACAAAATAAACTTCATTTGTTTAATATATTTTACTAACAAAAGCTTAATTTTGTATTATAAATGAGAGTAGAAAAACATGATTAAAAATAAATTAACATTATCTTAGCCATAGTTTCATAATTCCTCGATATAGAATAGAACGCTTTAAACTAGACCAATTTGTACGTTAAAAATCTATCGTTTGATGAGGCATAGGATCGGAATGGCATTAATTATCTTTTTTAATTGTATAATTCTAGAACAGTTTTAGCTGTTGAAGTCAATCAAAATTATATTGCTACTCCTGAGGGCTTAAGTAAGCCGAAACACCCAAACCGAAATAATATATATTTTGCGTATGTGCGTTTTGCTAGCAAGTTTCAATATAAAATTGACATTTTAATTATGTAAAATCAATTTTAAAAGTTATCAATGTAACAATAACTGATTCCCGAAATAAACATCGCGATAATATTCAATAAAGCTTAATCTAACACAATCGCGTTCCTCTCCCAGGTGTTCAAACTTTATGTTCCGCAATTTCTTCTTGTTTCTTTCAAGAATATCTGTAATGGAATTTCATTGTTGCTCCCAGCGAACATTGTTGACGTTTTGAAACAATACTATTACGAGCGTCGCTCCCCGACTTATGACCTTAGCTCATGTCATCCTTAAATCTTTTTCGTAAAGACTTACGTCATTTCAAACGGGATGTGTTAGTTAAATGAAATTCATTGTTCGCTTCTGAGTTTCATATTGTGATATCTTTTATAAATTACATTTCAGTTAAATTTCAGGAAATAGTTTATTTTACGTTTAAACAGAAATACATATTTATCACAATCAATTACCTACTATGTTACAGTAAACTATAGTAATAAACAGATAACTAAAATAACTCAAACTTTTGTGTCTCATTTTCTCAGGTTCAAGAAAAAGACTGAACATTATTGTTCAGTCTTTTTCTTGAACTTGATAATCATAATATAATACTAAATATTTTCTACTAAATGTATTAATATCTTTGGATTTCAAGATTCATCATCCTTAACTTATCTAGATTTAATTGAAAATTGAATTGAATTCAGGACTATGTACGATGCAACCCCATTTTCAAATTTTACAAAAATGCAATTATTACCGTCAGGTTGGGTAACTTTGAATCCACGTATTTATATTTTTGAAATTAAAAAAGCCATCCTATTTTTTATATTTTGAATAATCTGAAAAAACCGTTCAAAGTTACCCGAATTGACTGTAGGTATCTTAAAATGAAATAAGTACTTTTAATTGCGTCATGTTTCACTTCCGATTTATATTGTTTACTAAGCGCTACGAAATTTCAAACCATATCTTCGACATTTTCTTGACAACGCCAAAGACGATTTAGAATTTTGGTACGAAGGAGTTTCATGTGGGTAGTTATGAAAGCTTAAAGTTGGCTGCACAGATTGGTTTCAATATTGGCCCCAACGCAACTGCAACGTTGGATCTAGAGCATATCCGCGAACGTTCGTCACGTTTGCGTCAACCCCATTTTTAACCGACATCCCAAAGGAAGAGAGGTTACCAATTTATCGGGTACTGTTTTTTTGTGTATGTCCAGACGTTTTTGTCCGATTTTCGCGACCGATTCATTCATTCATACACCGTTGCATGCGGCTAGTTTTACAGGGTTGCAGATATTTTCTGTTTTGCAAAATAAACTATGCTAATATGAGCACTCACTTCAGGAGTATGTACTAAAATAACATTTATATAAATTAATTAAAATTATCTTTTACTTTAGTGTGACTAGAAATTCGCTTTTGTCCTTGTTTTTTAATACCTAATTTTATCTAGATCCGCATGTTGGACTTATGGTGTTTGGTCCAATGTTAGAACCAACGTATGAAGCCGATTCAATACAATTCAGTTATTAATTAAAACTGATCCAGACTAAACTATATAAAACAAGCACTTTCTGAAAATTATTCGAAACTACGAAAGAAGTTGAACTGATTTGTGCTATGAAAGCTTAAATTTTGTTCAGACTTGTTCATATTTAAGTTTCCACGTTTTATTTATTTTCGGGCATATTAAAGTCGCTTGAAAATTAGTTGCAAAGGAAAATTTACTTTCTTTCATAGTAAGTTATAATTTTTAGATTAAAATTGCACACAAGTATAAAGACCATCTGATGGTTAAGCGGTAATTCCTGCCCATGGACGTGTGCAGTTATATACTCATACAACAGCGGTTCTATTGGAAGCTGATATCACATATCGACAACGACATATCTGTGATATGTAGCTACTCGAGGACCAAAATTAAGCACATAATGAGTAAGCCAGCTGGCATCCAGATTCTATAAATCCTCACCGAAACGTAAGAACGGCTTTACGATTGAAATAAGTCTGACGGCGGTATATACCCGTCAAGCCACTCTGTTATGGACTCGAAGTAGCAAACGGGTATGTAGTCAATCTGATAGTAATTAGTCATTACCGCCCCAAGGTCCGAAGTTGTCTCAATCAATCTCCGATGTACGCTCCGGTTACCATATTATCATATCATATTTGGTTTACCATATTTCAAATTGTAACTGTAAATGATTGTACACGGCATTATAATCATAGAATTATTATATTTAGAGAAGAGGGACCCTAAAATTTATCCATAGAAAAAAAGGGAAAGTTAATGAGGCTACCTAATCTAATAAAGTGGTTAGACAAAGATAAGTATAGGTTTGTCATCTTCTCTCTTATATTATTTCTTAGACGCATTGATAGACCTGCCTATGGCTCTACCACTCTATGTATAACTCTAGGGTTAAAATACGTATGTTTCTATAATTGGCTGGTTTATAGTTAATAAAGTCTTCATTAATCGCGCTGTACCTTCAGGCTATTAATAAGCGCACTGAGTGTATCTAATTGCGTGGCACTAATGTCGCAGTCCTAGTTTACTATAATTAGAAAACTTTGTCCCCACTCCAATGCTGCACCGCTGTTCCGTATTCCGTATTAGTGTACTGAAACTGGCGGTTTTAGTTGAGAAATAGCTAATGGAAATCTTTGTGAGTTCACTTGAAAGAACCCTTGTGGTTCGACGCCGGTGACACTAGCGCCACACCGATTTCTGCCTTATAACAGCAGTGTTCAGCGCTGCTTTGTCCTGGTCTGAAGGGTATATGGAAGATATACTTATTCGAGGCGTTCCAACTTAGTACTTAGAGGTAGCAACGCATCTGTGGTCGACCCCAGGTAAAATTGTAATCTGGTGTCGATTTAAGATGTCCATGAGTGGCAGTGGCCACTTACCATCGGGTGGGCTGATTGTTGAAGGTTCCGTATAAATGCCTAAACATGTCGTCCGAAAGGTATAATTCAAGGGTTGCAAAGGGTCCTATGCCTTTTGTACCGTAATAAGAAGCCGGTTGAAATTTTGGGTTGGTTGAATTTGTAATCTAGCACTAATTGAATGAAAACGCTCTTTAATGCTAAATGTACACAGAAATATAATTATTATGTTATGGCACATAGAGTAATCACAATGCGTGAGTTCAACTAGCACTTGGCCTGTTTTATGAAACGTGCTCGGACATGGTTTATTATTTTTACACGGGTAGATATCCCACATATGTTTGAGCAAAAATTATACGTATTTTTTCTAGTAATATGACGTTTATGACGTTTAGGACAGACTAAAAATAAAAACGGGATTTATTAAATAAATATTTATAAAAAGTTATTCTTGCCTGGCTCAGCGATCTAGATTATGAAAAGGTTAAACGTTATTTAGGTATGGTAATATGTAAATTACAGCATGTAACGTAATTATGTAATCACATACATTAATATACTCACACATAGGCACACACACGCACACATACAGTTCAGGTAAGATACACTTATAGTACTCGAAAATGGGAGAGGACGCCTGGTCTCTAAACACAGTTGTAACTACATCAGGGACCAGACGCTTCAAAAAAATTTATTGTTCTTACAATTTTGTTTGGTGTCAATAAAGATTTTTATAATATTATTATTAATGTGTGTATCTTCTACGATATATTATTGTGCATATTTTTTGTATATAACGTATTATTATGTAACATATTCTACGGCTATTTGCCACTACTATAGTAGATATACTAAAGTCATAAAAACGATCATTATCAATAATATTGGGACCCTGATTTCCTACCCGAATCCCTATTTCAATTGTAATGTGGGGTGTACGAGATAATAACCGTTATAATCTAACCCCTAGACGCTGTTACACAATTATATACTTCGTTATCAACAAAAGCAAATTATCAACACGAGCAAATAGTAAAACATATATGGTTAAATATCTTTGAACAACGATGGTCTGTCTATGTATTTCAAATATGCGGGCGATACATACAGAATGGATATTTAAAATTTGTCTATTTTGAAGTCATTGTTGTATTAAATTCATAAAATATTACTATTAAACATATGAGTATCTCTTAATTTACTTAGTAATTATTATGGTATTATGAACTGCAAATATGGTTTCGTTAAAATAACAAACGAATTCCGTATATTAAGACTAACATGTTTGAGTGCTTTCACAAAAATTAATTGAAAACGAAAACTCTGCTAACGTTCCGAGATGATGAAAGCAAAAAAAAATTAGGCACTGATACCTAAAATATTCATCGTTAGAAATTTATAATCAAACTGGGTAGATATTTTTTTGAGTTTCAGAAATCAATTGTGCAGTAAATTCCATACTAGAGATATAAATGTTTAAGGTATTTTTGATGCTGCTGCTATTCACATAGGCATACGAGCTGAAAAACGTAACGAAAAATGAAATATTTCCAAGCGGCGACAGAGTATTGCCGTTAAAAGAATTCGTAAAGGTAACATTGAATAAAAATGTTGAAATTTAATAAGTGTTGAAAGGAACTATGGCTATCAGTAAATTTTCTCGGGAGTAGCAACACACTTACGATGGACTTTAGAACAAACCCTCGTTTTACGTAAAGGCTACATTTATGAATACGGGTGGCAGTGGCCTTTACGAATCAGGTGGGCTGCATGCTTATTTGCTACTTCATTCGTATATTAAAAAGAACTTTACTTTTATTCGTAATACACGAAACAGGAATTGTGGTATTACAGGTTTTACATCATGAATAACTGCGCTGATTACGACCATGTCGACAGTTTCAGCGAGCGGTTGGTCGCAGATGAATTAGGAAACATTACGTAAACTGCGTAATTAAACGATAATTAAAAAATCCTTTGTTTATTTTGAATCAATATGTTTTTTTATTTTTTAAATATTCATGTTGTTACTTTAAACGAATTGTCAAGGATTCATTATTTAAGTGTTTTTGTGTTATTTATTAACTTTTGGACCGTATCTTTAAAATATAAATATTCCTATAACAATTACATCTATTTTACATAATTATATTATTTTACACTTTAGCTTGAATCTTTTGTGATTAGACTTCGGGGAATTTCTGCTGTACTTTTTTCCGTCCAGAACCAAAAGTATTAAACTCTGCAGTGTAATTAGGTGTTTGAAGAGCATGGTAAAGAAGACAGTTATTCTAGAGGTAAGTAAGTTCTCAAGGGTCAATATTTTTTTTAAATTATCAGTATTATTTATCTAACGTTTTTAGGTAAAAAATATAAAGTTCTGGTTTTGTTTCTAAGATAGAAAAACATTTTTCGCTCTTGTGTAGAGTTGCATGTTTTTGAGTTACAGCAATTACGCTTTCCAGCGTCGATATATAGCCTACAGATACCTATCAATTTTCCTTTTTGTATTTTCTTTGTCTCTGGTCTTTGTTTTTACTTTTCATAGTCTAGATATAAAAAGGTATATGTATTAAAATGTTACTTCACAACAAAAAGTACTTTATTCAGGCTTAATTTCGCAGACCAGCAACCGCTTATAAATGATCTGATGAATGCGTCAAAGCACAACTGTTACTAATTGCAGTGTAGCTTTTCACAGTACATTTTGCGTGTTTTTAATTTTCCCTTGAAATGAAAACTACTTATTAAGACAAACTATATTATATGATAATGATTTTTTGATGTTTATCATGACGTTTTGGTCATCAGATGAACGTGTCAGTTACAGTAGTTTGATCTTCGGTCAAGTAGACGTTATATTATAATTACGATTTCTTTTCTGGGTCTTTCTTTTTCTGTAGATATCTTTGAATGTAATGATACGATCCAGTCGAGCAATATAAAAATCTTAGTGGTGTACATGCATAGATATAATAAAGAATGGTTAATAAAAACGACCAGTTAACAATAAATTACCGAGCCGTTAATTATGTTTAATCGTTGCTGATATAAAAAACGTCAATTTTACAATAAAGCAACGTGCAGGTCGCAGCTATCAATTCCACAGCGCTGCGGTCGCTAATAAATTAATCAACGAATTCATTAACGCGCAAATGCAATTAATAGTAGGTACTATAGGTTTTTGCTACGTAGCCTGCAAATATTTATTATTTTCGTACTTAATAACTTTAATTACCTACGTCCTGTGTACAGTATGCAAATTATGGGTCGAATGTGATTTGGTCTCGTTAGGAGGATTTTTGATTGTACTGCATTGATTTATTTTATTCTCTCCGAGATCTTAATCTAAGACGGAAACTTAGAACAAAGACTATTAGATCAAACATAATGTTTACGTTATAGTATATCTTAAAACATTACGAGGTAGGAGCCAGACGATCAAACCCCATTATGATTATTTTATGTTATGTGCGAAATAGAAATCTAGATGACTCCCTATAACAGTGAAGTACTATACATAATATTGTGAGGAATGTACACCTCTGAAATAATTAAAAAAATCATGACCTAGTAAAAGTCTTGCAGAACTATACTAGTTACATATCAACATTTTAAAACACTAAACACAAGTAACGATTGCGACGCTACACTTTCCACTTCATTAGTCATAAAAGTTACATAATGCTCTTCATTCGAGTGCCTGTTTTACACAGTTACCGTCAAAGTTAAAGCAAAGCAATAAACAGCCCGTGCATGGGACGCAATTTTGAGTTCTGCGTCATCCTATATTATGTTGACCTAGCGCTCGGTAACCGCATTACGTTTAAAAGCTGACGGAGGTAGGCCAAACAGATACAAAGTTTCAAAACTTAGGATATTGCTGTCATTGTTGTGCGGTTTCAAGGGGCGCCTATACCCTTGTAAAGTGAAACACGTATTTGTGGTTATCAAAATCGAACATCAGACAACGTAACTATAGGTACGTATTGTTTGCGACCCTCAACTTCGCTCAAGCCTGTAAATATGACATTGATTGTCTTTAAAGCGTTCAAAGTATTGTTCGGTAGAGCCGTCCGCGACCGATTTCTAGATTAGATTTTTGATTAGATGTTAAAAGTAATACCTTAAAATCGGATTATTACCTTTTGGAAAATGGTTCACCAATATGTTTCAACCAGATTCAAGTTCTTTATGTCAATTTGTTCAATTATGTCAAATTCAAGCGTGAAGCAATTATTTTGTTGTGGTAACCGTGCGTGTAACGGTAGGTAGCACGTGGTGATATTCAATTTAAAAGACCACCTTTGCGCTTCATAAGACTTCAGTTCAAAAAAGTCAAGGTAGATTTTCAGTTCCAAAAAACTATTTCAAAAACAAGTTAAGATTTCCGCCTTTTACTACCGAAAGGGTAATTTATCGTTATAAAATAATATCAGATAATTGTGAAAAAATTGTCAAAAAAATTTAGTAGTGTGGAGGAGTTTACTATCGGTTTAAGACATTAACATGTACTTATTCATATACCTAATACTCAAACATTTACTATACCATACTTTGTAAAAGTACTTTAAGTTTAAAAATAAAATGTAATGTTATGTGTGTACATATTCGAGTACAAAAGAATTTAATCCTACAGAAGCAGTAAACTTTTGTGTTTACCTACAAATTGTGCGCTTAATAGAGTAAGGTGCCGTTAGAGCGGTTACAAACACGAGGGTCGTAGGTAAATTTGGATCCAGAATGAGTCGAGTTTCGTACAATCATATCCTTAATGACAATAAACACGTGTTCCTACAATTGCGGACATAAAGGTAAACATCCCGCTCTGGGTTCACAATGATATTATCTTTTGTTGCTAGCTATTTCGTCGTGAATAGACGACAAAAGAGTCCAAACACAATGTGACAAAAAGAACCGGTAGTGGAATCAAGTGTAATTACGTCCACGATAATCATTTTGTGTGCCAACGAGCTCTCAACCTCAACGGATGTCTCTGAATAATGTAAGGGTTTTTGTTATTTTGATAGCATTCCTTACTGAGTATTGCCTATTTATGAGCAAAATGTTGTCCATTTACAGTAAAAAGTTGCGTAGTCTTGATGAACATTTTGACTCCAATAAAGATAGGCTTCTATTTGTACTACTACAATTATTTTAAAGACGGTTAAGATCCTAAGTAAATATTTCTTAAATGAACTGACAATGTTTCGTTCCTCAAAATTACGATTAACCAATATAAGCAAAAATACTTTATATAAATATTTTAGTTTTTGTGCGCTATCAATATTTTCATATTTTGTATAATGGACATTATTAAATTACTGTTTCAATTTGTTACACTGTCTATAATAAATTTATAAAGTCTCTTCCTATATAAGCTTTGATCACCACTGCGTTATTATAATACAATATTTAATTACATATAAGCCATTTCTATAAATAACAATCGAAAGTAAGAGTGTGTGAAGCATTGATAACGACGGCTTATACCAATAGCGGAATATTGCCTGCGAATAATCCGCCTGGCTTGTCCTTTGACGCGTACAAAACATATTATTTTATAAATATTATATTCATAAATATTAACTGACCCGAATGGATATTTTGCCCTTTGTGAAAGACTGCAGGTTGAGATTTTTCATACTAGCCTGGATCAAGATTGAAAAAATGTGGACTAACTGTATACGAACAACATAGCCATCGGATCCTTTATGATTATCATTTTTTTTGTACTGTACTAAATAAGGTATTTATTATTACACTAACTGATCCCCGCGGTTTCACCCGCGTTAAAAAACAAAAAGGAATACTTATCTAAACATTGGTAACATCCCGCGCTCGCGCGAGTGGGCCCACAGACAGAGAAACGATTAACATTTTTTTTTATTTTATTTTCGTTATAGGTATCGTGTATACTTTCATATGCATTGAGTAAAAAAATGTTATTTTGAAATCACACTTCAATTTTATTTATTTGTACCTATAGATTTTAGATTTAGATAGATGTACTAACCCAAAACTGAAAATTACCATTATAGGTACATTATAGGTGCAAAAAAAACTCCTCCTCCAAAGCTGGCGATGCATTCACTCCTCTCGTGTTGCAAATATCCATAGGCGACGGAGATTACTTTCCATTAGATAGCCCGTTTGCCTTAGTTAAGCTTAGATATTAAAAAAACACCGATATACCCAGCACATTGTGGTTTACATACGATTTAGCTACAAGATACCGAATGATAGCTCATAACTGTCAATTGCTATGCTCATAGCAATTAACAGTTATGACGTGCAATTCGAAAAAGAACAAGAGTGTGCGAGACATTGATAACGTTGGCTTAAAACAACAGTGCCATGTCGCTCTGGGATAATCCATTCAGCTCGTCCGTTAACGCGTACAAGACTCGCAGTTACGTTTTAAGCATTTTTTAAATACTGCCTTGATATTTAATACTATTTTGGTTCGTTATTGTCAACTCTTTACTATCCTCCTTCTGAGCACGGGTCTCCCCTTAGAGTCAGAGGTTTTTAGACCATAATCCACAGTACTGGTTTTAAGGTGGTAGAGCCCTTTTTGGTGCGACTCCGGCGGCACCACCGCCACACCTATTTCAGCCTTATAACTTCTTCATGGACTTCATGGACTTCATGATCATTTGCTTCTACCATCATCACTACATAGTATAAAGCAAAGTCGCTTTCTCTGTCCCTGTATCCCTATGTATGCTTAAATCTTTAAAACTACACAACGGATTTTATGTTGTTTTATTTAATAGATAGAGTAATGGAAGAGGAAGGTTTATATGTAATATAATGCGTGCGAAGCCGCGGGCAAAAGCTAGTAATATATAAAAAGTACTGGCCAGCGGAATTGTTACTCAGTTAATACACTTGTAGAACTTTTTATTTTAATATCAGCCATAAATTAAATTCTAAAGTTTACCAGTAAAAAACAAAATATGTTCAAAAAACACATACACACACCAATTAATGGTTCTAATTGAGCGTGTAATTCGATTAATAGTACGAGTGTGCCAGACATTGATAACGTTGTCTTTACCAGATATAATCCGCACGGCTTGTCCCTTAACACGTGCAAGATACATTGCATTCATATGTATTTACTGAATAACTAGGTAGGTACTTATTGAAGGATATTTTATATTTAGGAGTTTATATCCTGTTTAGCCATGCCAGGGTAAGTTTTTTGTGCGTATCGTATGCCAAAATCATTAAATAACATTTTGATAAAATCGCAACTACCGAATAACCGAATTTTCATCATAATACAGTTTATAGTTTATTTAATGTTGTGAATTATTTATATCGACGTTTAAATTTCTCTCCATAGCGTATTAAGTGGCACTTATTGCACGAGATGTCTATACATCTATATACAAAACATCCAGTCCGAAGCTGGCTTCATAAACAGATTCCAGTTCGCTTAACTTCATGAAACAAAACACTCACAGTTTTCATAATAACTCTCGATGAAACTAGGAAACACGGTAGTTTCTGAATAACTCCTCTTTATTATTAAGTAGTTTGTACGCCGTAGTCATTTGTGCCTTCAATCACAGAAACATATTTTAGTTTTATTAAATAATTTCTTGGACTGCACTTAATCCGATAGAAGGCGCGCTATGAGCATTATGCACACGCAAAAAAATATTACGGTTATTTTCTATTTTAGCGATGCTCTAGTACTAAAAGTTTCACAGTACCTTCCTAACTTTTCATCCTCTATTTTTCAATATTTTTAGTTTGTTCATAAGTTTGTATTTTTGTTATTTAATTTTAATAAAACATTCAATTTAATTAAAATAAGACTTCTTTTTTATTATAATGGCAAATGTTGTAATATATTTTTTCAATGTTCTTGAAAAAAAATGATTTGAAAGGCTGTGTGCATTTTGTTCACGCGGGCCTTCTCGTGTAATTTTTTATGGTGCGCCTTCTCACGGGTTAATTTGTGCCAATTTATCTGTTTAGTACCTAATATACCCGTATGTATATTCTTCCTGTATGTACAAGCACGACTAAAACAAAATTGACATGACTACTATGAGTGAGTCTACGTAACCGTTAAGGGCGCAGACAAACAACGTTTAAATTTGACGATCGACGAATGAGCTGCTGTTTAGAATCTATCTGTGTATATGCAGCTACCGAACCTTAGGGCGCCTTTAAATAAAAGATGTGTGAGTAGGCTAAGATTCCCTGCCCTTGATTTTAATTTTTGTTTTTCTATTTGCATGTAGAGTTTTTCGCACCTTCCTCTCTATAAAAATATCTTTCGAGGCGTTTGTGATTATGGTTATAAAAATAATTTTGTAAACATATTTTCTGTTAGAAATACGCAAAGTGAACAGAAATCTAAACTTATTTAACTTGTTGGCCGAGCTTCGAATCGGTAACTCTATGAGTCAGATTGATATGACCGCTGCGCCTATTTACTACTTTTATCTACATTTCGGAGTCACATACAGAAGCGTTTTGTCTTTCATCCCGTCCGTTCGAGCATCAAGAAGATCTATTTGTTTGGGCCAAGAATCAGACAGTCGGAAAATGTACTGTAGTCACGACACGGCTGACGTTTGACTGATAATAACTTGCGTGACTTACATACTCTGTAATAAATTATCGCTCAAGGTAGATATATAGCATACATATATGTTATTTGCGCGATTTGAGCTCAAGTGTTAAGGGCTACTGTGTTCTGGTTTAAAGGCTGTACCTATAAAGGGAGCACTCCAATTCAATCCTTGGTGATAGCAAGGCATTTACGCAGCCTCAGGTAGGAGTGCTATCTTATTTGAAGTTGATTACTTATGTCCAATGTCCATGCATGGCAATTGCCACTTACCATCAGGTTTTTTTTATGTGATCGAAGTAGCAAACGAGCATGAGGTCCATTTTATGGTAAGTGGCTACTGCTGCCCATGGACAATATGCCGCCAATGGACTGTAATCAACCCCAGACAAGATCAAGGTCCTACCTGAGGTTGACCACAGATGCGCTGCTATCTATGAGGACTTAGTTGGAACGCCTTGGATAAGTATATCTCCCTTACTACACTCTTCAAACCTGAACGCAGCAGGGCAGAAATAGGTGTGGCGGTGGTGCCGCCAGAGTTGAACTACAGAGAGCTCTACCACCTTTAAACTGGACTGTATCCTCGTTTACTAATTCAATATCACACTTATATTTAAAGTAATTTAAACCTTAATAAAAATATAACAGTATCATCATACAATTCACGTTCAAATTAATTGCATTTGGAATATTAACCGCACATGTTTTTTAAATTGAGTATTTTCGAAAACACTATTACGTGCCCTTTGTCGTTCCTGGCCAACCTTCGGACGGAATCATTGTAAAGCTTCCTTAACAAGTCGGACAAGTTCAAGCTAAAGCCAATTTGCTGTCATAAAGACGGGTCGCTCGTACAACCGCCTCATTTTCTGCTCCATCTTCCTGAGATATCAAAGGACCTCTCAAATTAAACTCCCTATCATAAGTTTGCTAACGGATTACATTTTAAAGAACGTGGAATGTTTGTTTCGGTTTTTTTCGGAAGTAAACAAAAATTAATTTACATGTAATACATAAGTGATTAAAAATTCTTAATTTAACATTCTCGTAAATAACGAGAACTTTCAAATACAAAGCAGAATAAACGATGAGAAATACGTATGAAACAAAAAACCAATCGCGTACAGAAACTGTATACCAATACCTGTATACTACGGTTATTATTTACGGTTGTTATTTACGGCAAAAATAAGTGTGGCGGTGGTGCCGCCGGAGTCGAACTACCAAGATCTACCACCTTTTAACCTATTAAAAACCACCACCTATTAATCTTACACCTATAACACATAAGTGTACATCTATTTTATCAACACTTTCAACTTTGTGTAAAATAAAAATTCAGTTTTTCTCCAGTTCCTAATTTTATAAAATTGCGTCCCGTTTTAATATATTTCCTGTGCTTTTACGAGTAGAGTGCATTCTAACAAAGAATGTTAATTTGCATTTTTACCGTTACGGGAAGTGAACTTGAGAAGGAAAATGAAATTGCGTAGCATGAGATCTTTTCTGAGATTTTATAAAAGAAGTCTTTAAGTGTAGCATCAACGAAAATATTGTATAAAAAGTATAAAAGTTTTCCTTAACTTTTATCTTCACTCTTTGTAAATTCATTACGCTGTTCTACAGTTGGAGCAATAAACATTGCTGTGCTCTAGTATTTTAGTATCTTTGTAAAGTCTTAGTTTAGTTATAGATATTTAATATTTCCGTCTACGTTTTCCAAGAAACAAACAGCTAATAACATTAATAAGTGTTCTCGTCGCGATGGTCGATATTCGACCATTAAAAGAAATACAGTCAAATTGAGAATCTCCTCTTTTTTGAAGTCGGTTAATAAATATAAGGAGATTTAGTTTGCTTAACTGCATTTGAAAGAAAGAATACATTTTATGACATAGTGACTATGACTATAAACTGATATGTATTGACTCACATAATCAGTATTGTAGTAAATATTGTAAACAATGGATGTTTTATTTTGTTTAATATAATAATATTCGTAAAAGTTATTACAAAATACACAAATATTATCTTCCAATAATCTTCACTTCATGAACTTGCATGAATGCTTAATCTCATACTTCTTCATGCGCTCAGTATTCGAAAAGTGATTGTGAAAACTTGATATTATTGTAAATTACTTAATTAAATGACTTAAATGTTATTTAAAATGTATGATTAGTGTCAGGGTTATTTCAGTTTGTTTAAATACAACACGATCTAACGCTTGAGTGTCAGTTATATCGAGAACTAATTACACAAGGCCTAAGTACAAAACCCATAATTTGATATATTGTAACTAGATATAAATATACCAAGAGCAAATTTCTTCGTCGAGTTCCAAAAATTAAGCAGCGTTGCCATTCCCGGGAATAGTGTCATGGAATTGTTAATAAATTCTCCACCAACAGTACACATAAAAGCAAACGAGCTTGTATTCGTCCGGCCATTTTTGTTTCGTCCTCGGAAGCGGCCGGCGGAGAAAGACAAAACATTTTGCCGGCCTCAAGAGTGATGGACAAATTTCCTGGTAAACGGCTTCTTCCGCTCAGGGACTATTTGTCTGAATTTGAATCGCATTTGTTTCTAGGGAAATTTGTCTCCTAAGCCTCTTGGGTATGTACTGGAAACGCCAGCGGTAATTCATCTAATTTAATTGAATAAAGTTCTCCGCGTTTCCTTCTGTATGTTACTAAATAAAGAGGAATATAAGATGAGATAGTTTAATTTCACGCTTCTTATTTAAAGTTTTTTTGTAAGATGGACAAAGGATTATTGATTAACATTTTAAAAGCAATGATTATAATATTCTGCACTTATCTGTATCGATGCGATTTGAAATGGTGTCAATTTTAAGTCAAGTTAAGTACATTTTCTATAAAATTTCAAACGATAAATGCAAGGAAACTTTTACGTTAGAATTTAAATTAAATTCCTATACTTTAATCACCGTTAAGTATTTTCACACTCCATTCTCTTTAATATGAAATTCTTGTAACATACTCGCAAGTACTGTTCCCGTATGTCATGTCGATCTTGATACAAAAACAAAGGCATGGGAAGTCAGTGTTTATTTTCTAATTTTCCGGCTGTCTTCACGAGGTCTGAGAGCAGACGGAGCGATGGTATCCGAAGCAGATGTGACAGGAATGTAACAAAATGTGCTGATGGATGGTACTCACTGAGAGAACAGTTTTTCATTCACACTGGATGAATATTCTCAGTCGTAATAATTTTACGTGTTACCTGATAAAACGT
Source organism: Urbanus proteus proteus (assembly GCA_018251915.1). Classification (NCBI taxonomy): domain Eukaryota; kingdom Metazoa; phylum Arthropoda; class Insecta; order Lepidoptera; family Hesperiidae; genus Urbanus; species Urbanus proteus. The sequence goes on from DWPV01001627.1 coordinate 16,936, forward strand.
ATGTACATATATAAATAATTTTACGAGATGCAGATAGGGTTTAATATATCATTTATTTTTACCCAACTGCAGAAGGAGAGTAATGTTTTCTTAGTGTACCTTTGTATGTCAATTTTTTTGGCACGCCCTACAGCTTAAACGCCTTCACGGATTTTAACGTATAGATTGTCGTCGGATTTATCTCAATTTTTATTGTGACATAGGCTATATATTTTTTTTAATTTGGTGCCTGAAAACTGAAATAATATAGGTGGATCTTACGACTTTCTTTCAATCATATCAATATGCGTATCAAAATTAATTAATTTTAAGCAGTCGGGTTTTTTGTTTGTAAGATAATTCTCTAGCGTAATTATTTCATTTCTAAGCAGAAAGTGGTAAAATATCCATAGTTTGAGATTAGCAAACTTGCAAAAACTAGTGAAGTGTATGATAAAGGTAAAGAACCCTAAAAATACTTATCTTTAGCTCCCAGGCTTAAGCGTGTAATTAAGGATTTATCCTTAACTTAATCTTAACTGCTTGCTGATTCTGTAATGGGACATATAAATTGCTTATTATCGGTTCGGTCGAAGCGAATGGATGGAAAATGCTATGTTTAATTGTAATTGGAAGATTTTTATTTAGATGTTTCTTAATGTTGTGCTAGTCTAATAAAACGAAAGTGATTGTCAGAAATACTAAAAAGTTGTCACGTTCACAATCTAATTTTTAATATCGTAAAATAATATAAAACGTCTAAGCGTTTATTTTGATATGAAGAATACGGACTGTATTCTTCATATTTTTGTAATTAAATAAACATTTAAATATTTTTCAAACGAATTTATAAAACCAAAAAGAGCTGTTGGTAATCTCTATATTTTTGATAGCCCCGTAATCTTAAAGCGAGCAGCTCTTTCAAATTGAATAAAACACCAATTAAAGTCAAGAGCGGTGGTGTGATATAAAAACTTCAGTGGTCCATTTCGAAATAATTTCTCACAAATTGGAGGAAAATTGTGGAAATTCGACGATTTCAAATGTCCATCAAACGTTTGTATAGCTCGAGGCGACGATTAGGAGGCCTTAACAAATTTGGGGGTTCATTATTGGTTTTATTCATTTATTCGTACTTTATTATTGCGTCTTTAGGGCTAAAATAAAACTCCTTTGAGTTGGATTTAAAATCAAAAGTACGTATAATATAATAAAATGTGCAACGATACTAGAAGTTAAAAGACTTACAGCCTTTTATTTTATTTTTAGTATAGTTCTTAAACGCATCATTGACTCCTTTATTTATGACTGAAGCTTAAAAGCTCCTATAAATTTTTTGTCGTTTTTTTATATAAAAAAAATCTTTTAAAATTAATGTAGAGAAAGTAATTGCAATAAATATAGGTACGCGTAATTTTTTTAGACAGCAAATCAAATTTCAGTAAATCCACAATCGAAACATTTTAAAATATGTATTTTATTATTAATGGTGCGAGCTGAATTTGAACTAAAAAATAGCCTATCGAGTTTCTTGATCTATTTAGGAATAAGCGTTTTTGTCTTCAGCGCACATCGCGTTTTCTATAAAAATAATTTCACAAACATTTAACATAAATGTATATTTCAATATTTTTAAGTAAAACAGAATATTTGGCTAGGTTTTTGTCCTTTACAGTTACCGAACGCAAATTAGATCCAGATTAAGTCACTGTTAGTGGCAATCATTCTCCGTTAATGTCTTTGTTGCAACCATTGACTTATTATAGGACATCATTGGTTGCAACAGAAATGCAACCGATTTGAGCATCACTACATAGTATAAAAAAAAAACACGACGAATAGATAACCTCTCTTCCGTTGGGAAGTCGGTTAAAAAGTCGCTTTCTCTGTCCCTATATCCCTATGTATGCTTAAATCTGTAAAACTACGCAACGGATTTTCATGCGGTTTTTTTAAAGATAGAATAATTGAAAAGGAAGGTTTATATGTATAATAACATCAGTTTACTATGTAGTATGTTTAGTATCAGCATTGAATTTGTGCGAAGCGAATATATTAACCAACGCATAATATAATGTCTATTGAAAGGGAGCTAAAACAGCATACAATCTTGTTAAAGTTAGATGTTATTTTCACAACTAATCCACATTCCAAGGCGGGGTCCCAAAAAGTAATAGTGGGTCATTCTTAATAAGGAAGTGATTCCAAGAATTATTATTCTCATTCCGCAATAGAGAACTTTTAACAAGAAAACTTTCCAACGTTCGTTCGCAACAATGTTTCTGAAGTTATAGAAGGTACCAGTGAATAAATTTTGATCTCTCCGCAATCGATTGGCGGACACGAATTATAAACTTTTTACATTCGTCCTGTTATTTGTCTACATTGTATGGTCAAACGTCAAATCTAATATTAATTTTTTTTTAATCAAATTTATTATTTATTTTATTTAATTTTTAAGATTCTGATTTTCATACATTTACAATAATACAGGGTGTGATTTTTTTCATAATAAACTAGTTTGATTCCCTACTAGGTCTCGGCCTCGTAAGTCCTTTATTGTTTTTTCGTTAATCCTTATAGTTTCCGATTTCGCCCTCCATGCACACTTGAAGAATTCACCCTGTATATCTTAGTCGGTGATAGATATTAGCTAATAACATTACAAAGCAGCCTGATAGCCTAATAGTTGAACTTGGTCTCTCAATTGAGATTTATATGCGTATTAGAAATAGAAATTAATTATCACTTGCTTTACGGTGAAGGGTTTTCCTTGGGCTTTCGTGAGGAAACCTGCACATCTGATAGTTCTTAAAAAAAGTTCTTAAAGTTGTGTGAAGTCTACCAAATCGCACTTGGCCAGCCCGGTGGACAAAGGCCTAATATCCCTCTACCTGAGAGTAGACCCGTGCCGTGCCGTGACATTAATCGGTTGACGATGATGATGATGATGTTCCGAATCCGAATCCGATTGTCTCGATTGTCTCGATTGTCTCGATTGACTCGATTGTCCGCTTGTTCCGATTGTCTCGATT
>DWPV01001628.1:0-19948 GCA_018251915.1 Urbanus proteus proteus
ACAACACTTAACGATTAAATGTCCTACAGACAAGTAATGCCCCATTTTGAAGCAACAAATGTGTTGATGTTTGTTTTAATTCGCACGTATTCTATTTGGGAAAGAAGTTAATGTGTACGTCACTGTTTAAAAAATATATATATTACATTTATACTCTATACATCTAGCAGATTTAATAGAAATTAAAGAAATTATTAATATTCATACTTATTTAACATGAATAATAAAATGTAACGAAACTAATCAATCTAGGTTCTTTTTTGCTTATATGTAAAACAACATACTGGAGCTAGTTTTTATTAGTGTTATGTAAGAATGAACATACCATTAATATTAAGTTATGATAATGTTTTAGTAAAAAAAGCTCAAGCTTTTTTAGTCGTTCCAAGTGATGTAATATTCTACACTATAATAGATACTTTATAGAAGTCGTTTTAAAAAGAGACCAATATAGATGAAACATACATATTTAATTTGACTTGTAAGATAAAAAGTGTAACGCCTACTATTTTTAAAGAGCAATTGTTGGTAAACGTAAAGTTAACATCACAGTGTAGCGTTCTGGTATTGAAACTGTGTACTGTGTAAAATTGTGCATAAACCTCTTTTAATAACCTTCTATATTTTTTAAAGAATATTTTGTCAATAGATTTAGTTATAGAATATCATGTGTTAGTTTATTTTATATTGTAAATAATAAATTTCATGATTATTAATACGGTGGACTTCGAAATGGAAACATCTTTTCCTTCCCCTATAACCGACCCTATAACAGAATGACGTACTCTATACGCGAAACGTACACCTATACAAAACCTCTACACAAAATATTTACTATAATAACATTGAAAAAAAATCTCCCGTAGACCTACATATCATACATATATCTCATTTCAAATGAGAGATTAAAAAGATTTAACTCCTTCTGTTTCTTTAACAGCAATTGTTGGTAAATATAGATTCGACATAACTGAGCGACGTGCAACACACAACATAATAGACCAAACGTAGAAAACTCTACACGAAATATGTACTATTTATCGATTATAACATAACATTATATATTAACATTGAAATAAAATTAAGTTCTCCCTTAGACCTATATAACATAAATATATATGTCACTTTAAATGAGAGATAAAAAAATATTTAACGCCTACTGTATCTTTAAGAGCAATTGTTGGTAAATGTAGAGTCGATATAACTGAGCGACGTACTGCACTAGACTATAAATCAAACGCAGAAAGCTCTACACAAGAATTTTACCATAAAAAGATTGAAAAACAAAAAGTTCTCCCCCAGGCCTATATGACATAAATAAAAAAATATATGTTTCTCATTTCAAATGAGAGAGAAAGGTACGCCTACTGTTTCTTAATTAGCAACTGTTGGTAAATCCGACAAAGTCGATAAATCCGAGCGATGTATTGCACTACACTACACTATAAACTAAATTTTGCATAATGCACAAAATATTTACAGTATTATATACTTTCAGGCGCTATGATTTATTACTATTGTAAATATATAGTTGCAAATAGTTTATTTAACTAAGTTTAATTTAATGAACATGCATCAGAGATAATTCACATTTAAGTAAATAAATACCTGATACTTGAGCGACACCAAACATTTTCTTGGGTGCCATACTCATTTAATGTGTGTCACATATTTATTAACACCTTCAATCTTTTTCTTTTGAATAAAAAAAAGAAATAACTAGGATCTCTCAAAACAAAGTTCTTAGCCGTATCAATTATATTTCTTGCACAGTATCTTTCTCTATCATTATTAAATTAACGCTGAACATCACTTAAAACTTAATGAACAACTATGAGTAATTAACGAAATTACAAGAGTAATCGCAAACATTTTTAATTTTAACTGTTAGTAATACTTATAATTCATTTGTGTTACTTGTGACGTTGAAGTTAATATTATTATTTCCGATTACAATCTTTAATTAACATGTTATTATTAATATTTTTACCCGACTGTTTATTATTTTTATTCTATTTTCTACCTTGAGTAAGACTCGTAGAGAGGGCTATAAAGTGTAATAAAACTTTGTACACTTACACATTTTGTACAGAATAATTATGCGCTTCCGTTTTTAACACGTTATTATTTTATTTCTTTTGTTTACTGATTTACATTACGAATACAATTCTTGTCACTACCGAGTTTTTAAAGCAGGTACCCTGTTCTTGTATTTTCGGGACAGAATAGGACAGAATAGTGCTACGTTATCTCCGGTCCACTGTAAGACGCGACTAAAAATGGGACTGCTGTTGGCGTTCCTTATGGACTCCTCTTCGCAGCTCCTCTTCTGAGGACGGCAAGCAGCGGAGTTTTAGGGCCGTTAAAATACCACATAACTCGGCGTCCCCCCCGACTCATCGGAGCCATTTGAAGGTTTTCCCTTCGTCCACGAAAAAAAAGTATACTTAAGTATGCAAATCTATCAACTCGTTAAAGGTGGCAAAATAAGTTTATAATAATAAAAAAATTGACAATTTAGCAGAAAACGCTTGGAAAAGTAATAAAACACCTATCTCTCTTTTTTGGATAGTATTTCTTATAAATGAAAAAGAAACGCCTAAAAATTTGATATACATATGTTGTACTTTAATTACAAACTATTAAATGTCATTATATTACAAATACATAGATCGTTTCGTAAAATATAGAGACACTTGCATTGCTTGCGTGAGTAAAATATTATTATTTTTAAATTATAATATTAGTACCAGAAACCCGATAATTCGTATGTGCAATCTATAATAAACGTTTGTTGTTAGTTATGCGCAAATACCTTCCTGTTAAATCAGTCTCTCTAACTACTAAAACTACTACTGCAGAAACTACTTTGTTTTCTTCTATGTAGCGATTTCTAAACCTTATCCTTTCTAATTAAATGAATTAAATGTTTTCATATATTTTTTGTTTTATTTTGATTAATGATATATGAAAAACCAATTGTTTTGTTGATAACCCGTATATTAAAAATTGTTGTTACACTCGCTATTACAAGTCGATACAACAATTTGATATAAGATAAAATCGGCTTCCTATATTTGTTTACATATATGATTAAGTAGTTTGGTACCTACTTTAATTGTTATAATAGCATATTAAAAAAGGCGGAACTTCAGGCGGAACGGTTACAACTAACGTGATTAAGATATGTACATGTATAATTGTTTATGTATCAATCAATATTGAATGTGTAACACATTAATCAACAAATCTTAAAGGGAATAACTTGAGTACTTATGAGAACATAAACTATTAATTATAAATTCCAGTTAACGAGTCATAAAATAAAGATCTGAAGGGCAAAAAGAATTATCGTGACAAATATAATCAATGCCGTTGACGAGCGTATATAATTTTGGTTCACCTTCGATCTAAGTTTTAATGAGCGTCCTAGTTAATTGTAATGATGTCACTTTAACAGAACTCATAAAAATTAGACACCGATTATTTATTGGAAGTGAGATGGTTATTTTTCAACGTGACTAATAAGTACCTAATCGAATGACTAGCTTTTATCGGTCACAATTTATATTCAGTTCACAATTTGATATCGAGGTGGACAATTCGCCTCAGGGCCTCAAATCTATGAATACATTATAAGCATCACTTTAATTTAATCTATGATCTATTAATGATTTAATATGAATACATACATGTCATATTTACAGAGATAGAGCTAATGACCGCGGGCCACGTGTGACCACACTAAGACTTAAAAGAATCTAAAGATGAAACGCGTTAAATCTAGAACCCTTGGATCAATTTCAGATTTCGACCAGCACAGCTATTTCTACATAATAACAAGGAGCACAGGAGTGTTAAACACTGCTGTGTTTTGGTCTAGAAGGTGGATACTTATGGAAGGCGTTCCATCTTTATTTTCAGCAAAGCAATACTTTTATTTTCAAACACAGGTAAGACGCAAATCTTTTCAAGAGTGGAGACATACCATCAACTGATTATCAACATGCATAAAAAATGAATCAGCTTGTTATTAAGAGAGGCGATTACAGATTCATTCATTCAGACAGGTTAATATCATTTTTTGTGCTACTCTATCAAATTAGGACTGCTTGTAATGTTACATATAGTTTTTATATAAATCGGGAGATATTTATTATACAATATGTATATCATCACATCGGATTCTGCTTTATTACCTGAATGTTATAGTAAGAGTTATTTATGGATGCCGTTGGACATGACCACTTACCTTCCGATAAACTACACCCTTATTTGCTAAGTACTTTAAATTCATAAAAAAAACCTTATATTAATTTTTTTCCCAGTTGTGATCTAAGTAGGTAGGTATAAACTTATGGAACATTTTTCCTTCCATCGATATTTAATATTTTTTTATATTATCATACCAAATGAGCATGCAGTCCACCTGATGATGAGAGATCCCTGCCGCCGTTGGACATTTTTATTTCAGACCCAGAGATGGGTTGCTTACTCCTGAGGTAGCCATTTGAATGTTATTAATTATCAGTCAGTGAATTTCTCCGAGCTATTGAAAACAACGTAAAAATTAATTGTTAATCAAACCTGCTTCTAAAGTAATTTCAATAGCAATTAAGGCAAACACAATTTGTACAAGATCACAGATATACACGAGAAGCTGCGTGAGAAAATTATAGTGCTAGGCTTGCTAGGAAGGTCGATAATAACAATGTCGCCACGCTCACAAATACCCAAATTCATGGACATGTAATTATTATTGTGAACATAAGTTTTATTATTAAAGTAATAACTTTAGAATAGTTAACATTTATTACCAGAGTTGATAATAGGCACTACTTATATATGACCTAATTATTAGAAATTCATTTAAAAAATAGTAAAAAGATGATACATGATCAGAGTAACGATGTTAATCTATACTCTAGGCTTTCTACATTTCCTAACGTCATTTTCTTATTAAAATATGAGTTCAAACTTACATTATTAGGATTTTAATATAAGTCCTAATACTGTAATTAAGTACATTATTTCTTAAAATATATACTTAGGATATTTATGAAAACTAAGACAAATCATTTCTATACAATTTACGGCTTTCATTGATTTCCTTTTTTATGGAGCTCTTAAGTGTTTTTCCGCTCTAGATGTGCTACGTAGGTACCGAAGCAGTGAGCGAGGACGAAGCTAAGCTAATCCAAGCGAGTAAGATATGCTATGAAAATGATATAGCTACACCGACCGCGATCCGTAACCTTCAAAAATATATAAAATATAGCTTAGATATATGATCCTCAGCTTAGGTCGCCCCCTGGAAATAAAAGCTAAGCTAAGCTATAAAAATCGATTACCTAATATTAAATATGATGGTGACATATAGAGTAGGGGAATAAAAAAACTCGTTTTGTGAACCCTATAATAAACAACTAATTACAATGTACGACATTATATCAATTGGGAGCTCTGAAGATATGAAGGAATTTACTAGAATTATTTTGAACTTTACTGATAAGAAAGGCATTTTTTCTAAATATCACATGCCATGCTTCTTCGCATGATCCAAAACTCGTTTTTAAAGATAATACCTAACTCACTTGATCGGGCTAATGTTAAAAATATCTGAATTGAATTAAATGAGATTATTACAAGAATGAAGAGTTAGAGTTGACCTTCCGAGCAGGTCAATAAAAAAACTGTAATCATCGATCTGCTCTATTTCTTACTAAACTCTGCCTTACAATTTATAACACAGAAAAACTTCTGTTTGTATGTATGTATGTATATGTATGGATGTATGTATGTATGTCATTTTTTTGGCACGCCCTATAGCCCAAACGGCTTGGCGGACGTTAATATATGCGGTGCCGTTGGATTCGTCTCAATTTTTATAGTAACATAGGCTATATAATTTTTAAATTTGGTGTCTGGAAACTGATATAAAATATATCAAAGTCAATATATCTTTAGCAGTCAGATTTTTTTAAATTTTGCTTTTAAGATATTGTACTGTGCAGTACCTAGCTACTAAACAGATTACGCTGCAGTTACAAGACTGAAATAGGTGTGGCAGTGGTTAAATGTTTAAATACTCTAGCACTAAGAATATGGATTAAATATTTGGTATTGCGCATAACATTGCAGCTGGTGCTCTAACGATATGGTAATATCCCATTTCGTTTAGAATGCACGGAACAACAACTCTTAGCCTGGCGTTACATGCGTTCTAATCTCGGACATAGTTGCACAATTTTCAACGTTCCTTGGCACGCCCTGACATTGAGCATAGATTCAAAGGCCTCAACACCCAGCTTATTCCTTTCATACTAATGTTAAAAGAAACAACTAAATGTGACATAATATTATGTAATACTAACGAACTCGGGCTTGTATTGTTCTAGAACAAAAAATATCTCTACATCCAAATAATTCTTAATAATGCCGCGTGGCGGAGTGGTCACTTTTCCGGTCTGACTCGCAGTGAGTTCCGGGTTCGATCTCAGCCAGACAAACATCTAAATTATAAATTTAGATTTCTGTTCTGTATCTGGATCGTCTTCGTTTTTGTGTTTTCATGGCACCCATGACACTGAGAAAATTCGGGGCTATATGTATTGAAATCGTTAGCATTATATATTAATCTAGAATCAACCATAATACTGTCGCATTTTATTAATTTATAAAATATTGATTTAAATTAGATTTTCCTTTGTATATGCCACCTGTGGTAGGACAAAATGTACTATGATAGAAAACTACACAGGAGTGTACAATGTACTTAACTACTTCTTAAGTTTAATGCAGATAGGATTGTAATCCATAAAGGAGTAGGTGACCTGATATTTATATGTAATTATGTACCTTTAAGTACAGGAATAAAAAATAATGGGCGTATCTCTCAAGAAGCGTTCAAAGCGTCCTGCAAATACAAATGAACATGTAGCGACCACATGAATAACATAACCTGTTCTTGTACCAAATAAATAAAAATCGAGTTATGTTTGTCATTAGTCATGTTTAGAACAAGTTTTAAATTGTATGGGTATTATTTGACAATGTTATTTGAAACATTAAAAAGAGCATTTACTAACAACAAAACCTAAATAAAAATGGAAATCACTTTGGAAATGGAAATTCTCACTCATGAGTAGCGATAAAGTAATTTTACATACAAAATAGATTTTTTACAGTGTTGATCGATAACGCAGCGGATCCATATTATTTTATTTACAAATTACTATAAACAATATATGCCGATTAAAAAGTCATAAAACGAAAAATCAAGTATTTGGACTATAAAATTACGTGATTTACTTCATTTACTTGGTCATAGTTAACAAGGACTAAGTAATATACATCAATAATATGCACCTATAACAAGAATAGAGCAAAAAAGAAACAGACGGATATAAACCAAGATTGCTGATAACGTATAGGTAGTAATTTGCTTTATTTCCGGCGGTTTGAAGGATTACAAGTTTTCACTACCTATAGATTTAGGAAGAAAAGTAAAGAGAAGGGTGGTAACGACAATGAACAATTTCTTGTGAAGAATAACGTAAAAACGTAAAAGAGTTAGTAAAGTTAAGCAACCCGTAAAAACACAAATAGTATCAAATTATACCTACTTACAAATGACAAATGTAAAGAAATAAAGGCACATTTAATGAGATGGTATACCATACCATAATATATTTATTTATATAATTGAAGTAGGAAACAAGCATGCAGTTCACCTGATGGTAAGTGACTAATGGACATTATAATTAGCTACCTACAATGTACATCTGTAATCCACCCTAGATAAGATCACATTCCTACCTAAGGTCGATTGTATATCCGTTGCTACTCCTAGGACTACGGTTGGAACGCCTCGGATAAGTATGTCTCCCTTAATACATCCTTTATACCAGAACATAGCAGTGCTTAACACTGCTGTTGTAAGGCAGAAATAGGTGTGTGTGGCGAAGGTACCGCTGGTGTCAAACCACAAAGGGCTCTACCACCTTTTAAAATTAATTCTAATACAGCATAATGCTTTTAAAAAACTTATTTTTTTGGAAATATATTATTTACTTGGTTTTACATTTAAGATAGGTTTTATTTGGGTTCAATGACCTTCTATACGAATTTAATAGCTACCACTAGAGCTTATAGCTACAGATATTTATAGATATCGTAAACTTAGACTATTTAAAATCCTTAAAGGCTTTTACTTGAAATGTACTTAGTGTATTAACTACCTGCCAGAAATATTAGACAACCTATACAAAACTTTTATTAAGTATATAAAATAGGTGTATCATCCTACTATGTACGTATATGTATAACACCTAAGCTAGGTAATATTACTTAGGTATACCATTGTTTTAGTTACATACATACGAGGATGTGGGATCTATCCAGTTTTACAAAAATAAAACGCAAGAAATTAATTAACACTGTATTTCGGAATAAGTTTGAACCGAATATTTGAGGTTTCATTGTTTCTTAAATTATTCCGAACTACATAGCTGGTATTTATAGGGCCTACTAACAAAAAATACCTATAACATATGCCACAATTCTTAATTATTTAGTCCAATTGACCTTCGACTATGTGACTCAACTTTTTCCGTTCCGTATCATAGAAAGCCCCCGGATTTAATATTTTCAATGATAAATAAAGGTAGTTGTTACAACAATTAACTACCTATTATGTCTAATATCAATATACTATTCTTTGTTAACAATTTAAGTACCTAGTACCTAAATATCATTTATTTAATAATGTGTTTTCACGATATTATACACAATGTTTTTGAGTGTTTCGTTCAATATAAAGGGTTTGGTAATGCAAACTCCGAGGATACTGGTTATAATAATGTTAGTAGTAGGTAGTAGTAAATCATCATTTTGATTAACAACTATTCAAACAACGTAGATGGTTTTATTGCATAGGATCCATGATCGATGTTTATCTGCATCGGCAATGCTTTATGTACCCTCTAATCAAGTGCCTACATATTAATATGTAAATCTTACAATTATTAACTTATATAACAAGAACCAATCAATAATATCTTATTGCTACACCTTTATTATGTAGGTATCTATGTATGTATGATACTTATCTATGGATTTTGTGTGTCAATATAATACCCGTATAAGAAAATATTATTAGTAATTATTTAATTCACATTTCATCGAAAAATATAATAGAAGTTATTAAGTTAAGTAAAATTGTTAATGTAAACCAAATTTTGTGAAATAACATTTAAATTACCAAAATTAGTAAGTACACTTTAATGAAACATATACAATAAGCGGTTAAGTTAACTATGTACATCATAATACACGTTTTCTTATTTACTGCAAAATATGACATATGAACCTTAGGTAGGCATAGGTATTATTGAGAACGAGTGTAATAAATGTATATTAAGTAGGTATACTTAGTATTAAACTCAAGTTACCTACTAAGTATCGAGTATCGTATTCATCCGAGCTTAAATAAAGGATAAATACAAAAAGTGTACCTAAATCCTGGAAATAGTTTCAGTAGCGCTTCCTAGTGTAAAAAATTTATACGCTCGCCGAATTGTATTCGAAATGGTCACCTTGACATTGACCATCGCAATCGTGGTTCAATATTAACATCTAGATCAGACTATAAGGTGGTTTGCCGTCAACCATGGGCGGTGATTTCTAGTCGCCCGAGGCGGAGGTTGGGTTTCCCGCCGCAAGATTGTCGTCAATACAAAAAAACTGAACAAAAATATTTTTTTTTTATAAATATTATTAATATACATAACAAAAACGAAAAAGTTATGAAATTGTATATTTTTTTCTTATTTTGTAAAATTTTGTCGTCTTCCATAAAGTGACGATCAACAGATCAACTCTTAATGTTTACCAGCTGAACTCCGTGGTTTCACCCTCGTTAAAAAAGTAAAAAGGAATACATATCTAAACATAGATAACATCCGGCGCTCTCGCGACGGCGGCTACATGCGCGTGGCACGCGCGCTTATTCTTTTTTCCAAAATTAAAATAGCCTGTGTTATGCCTTACACCTTCAGCTATCCGCCAGTGAAAGTCCCGTCGAAATCGGTCCTGCCGTTTAGATGATTAGCTCAGCCAAACAGACAGGCAGACAGATAAAAAAAATGCATTTTCGTTATAGATATCGTGTATACTTTCATATGCATTGAGTAAGAAAATGTTATTTTATCAACTTAATATCCACGTATACCTTACGGTAGTAATATACCTACTAGTACCTATTGATAGATCTAGTTAAGAAATAAACACTAAATAATAACGTTAAAAGTAAAATCTTGTTTAAAATATTATGTTTGTACAATAATTTTATTATTTTATTAACGACAACAATTAGTTGTTATTATAACAAGAACATACTACATAGGCATTCTTATGACCGGAAACATTAAAACGAATATTATGGAACGTAAGTACCTACCTACCTATTATCAAATATTTGTCATAGTTATTTCATTGCCATGGAATAATTAATTAGGTGTCGTTAATCCTATTTTTTATGAGTTTGTATGTAACCTTCTGTTATGTGTTTGCTATCAGTCACGGATGACTGGAATTCTATCACGCCTACACGTATAACACATAAAAATTAATCAAATTTAATACCAAAAACAAAAAAGGAAGGGATGACTCCTCGGTTCCACTCCAATTTAAGCGTTCAACTAGGTATATATAAAACTAGCTTTTGCCCGCGGCTTCGTACGCGTTAAATTACATATAAACCTTCCTCTTCAATCACTCTATCTATTTAAAAAAAAACCGCATCAAAATCGGTTGCGTAGTTTTAAACATTTAAGCATACATAGGGATATAGAGACAGAGAAAGCGACTTTGTTTTTATACTATGTAATGATGATTAGACATTTTTCGCCGATTTATTTCAAAAACTTTACTTTAAAAACTGAGTATGACCTATATTTTATATATTCGTTGTATGTAGAACGGCCTTGTTACCATCAAAGAAACGAAGAAAAATTAAATTATATAAACTAATATAGATATCGTAATTTATTTTTCTTATGTGGGTCGACAAAATTCCCCCAACGGAGATACAAATATATAAAAAAAAACAATTCACTGTCATCAAGCTAGATGATAATGCAAGATGACGTCATTAATATTAGATCTGGGCCTGTCCCCGCCATTATATTCGGCATTTAAATCCCAAAATTCAAAGTAGGTCGAATTTTATTTTACTAGGATATCAATGTTGAACGGCCTTACTGCAGTACTATAAACACACCAGTTCTCTAACCTGTTGCGGTGTAATGTATGTTAAATATGTGTTATCAAATGTGTTACATTTATTATTTTTATAAATTATTCTCGAATTGTGTCGATTTTAACTACTTTTCCCGCGGAAATAATAGAAAGTCTGAGGGGCAAAACAAATGAGTAGCAGCGTAGTAGTGGTGAGTAGCAACCAGAAATGAGTAGAAGCATAACATCTGTTTCAGGCAACAACACAAGGTAACAACTTATACCAGGCAGTGGCGGATTTACCACTAGGCTAAGTAGGCTGGAGCCTAGGGCGGCAGATTGAAAGGGTGGCAAATTTATCTTGGACAACCGTTTTTGCCACTATTTTAACTTAACGACCTACTTGTATTTTCACCAACCACAGGGGCGGAAGCAAATTCTGTTTTTCTGGTTTAGCGATCATCTGTGCTGCCCGAAACTTAAGTACCTATTGGTCTCCTTTTACTATGGCATTGACTTGCAGTCTAAATCTGCGACTGATATCAGGCTAAAAGACTATTAGGGGGCATCTATGTATATCCCACAGTAGACTTTAAAGGACTGATCAAATGGAACACTATTTATTGTTGGCTACTTATTGAATGTAAGTGATTTTCTCAAAATGACATGAATGCATAATATATACCTACATAACATAGGTTTGATTATGTAAGTTAGCGTACACGCTTCTAAAATTCTTCATTAAATATGAATATAAAATCACACAAATAGTACCTATAGAATCAATTTAACGATAGTAATGATTATAATTAATATCAACGAGAGGTATGAATAATTTTAATGTTCCACAAACCATATAAAACGTATAAAATCCACTTCATACGTTTCACGTAAAATACGTCTATTCATAATAGTAAAAATAAAATACTTTTAACGATTTAGGTTTCTCATAAGCAATCATAACTATTTGATGTTGTGTTACGTATTCGTGCGTAATGTGCTTTTCCAAGATTTCAACTAAGTAATAACTTTGTCCACCGCAAACTATTATTTACTTATCTAACATTCGCACGAATCTTATAA
The DNA here is from genome assembly GCA_018251915.1 of Urbanus proteus proteus. NCBI lineage: Eukaryota > Metazoa > Arthropoda > Insecta > Lepidoptera > Hesperiidae > Urbanus > Urbanus proteus. The sequence goes on from DWPV01001628.1 coordinate 12,322, forward strand.
TGTAAACAATGTCGTAAACTGGTTCAAAAGCGTTTAAATCAATAAACATTTAATAGAATGGAAATCTTTTTTGTTCTATTCTCGTTTAGCTATAGAATTTTAGGGCACCTGTAATAAAATTTAACGAAGTCAATACACCAACATATATTTATTTAAAATAATTAAGAAGAGTAGGTGTTATGTATTACCATCTGCAAATTAAAGTTTTCCTATCCATGACTTATTTATTTTATATCATTTATCATTTTAAATAAGTCTTTTGTGACGGTCTTGAGTTCTACTACTTATTATTATTTTACAAGTAACGATCAAGAATGCAACGTTAAGATAAAGAACCACTATAAATATAAAGTAAATCAACAATTCAAAGTATGATTACTAAAAAAATCTTTAAATTTCTTTTTTATAATTATTTTAAATTTTATATTTTTTTGTGAATTCAAACTACCTATTAGGCTTTAATTGCCTTCATTTAAGAGAAAAGAAACAGTTTAAGTTCCCACCACGCGTGAAATCGTATGGTGGGAACGATGAGACCAATTAAATATTTAAATTCAGAATAAAACATTATTTCAATTACTAATAAAGAAGAGGAATTAGCTTATTCAATTCTATTTAGATAGATAAGTACGTGCTTAGTTTTGATAAAATATCGCTTCAACCAGTTTTAAAGCATAACCGCGCTGACAGCATTCCTCATCGTTTGTTTTTAGAATCTCAAAGGTGGTAGAACCCTTCATAATACGACTCCAGCGGTACTACCGCCATACCTATGACTGTCTTATAATTAGCGCTGTTATGTTTTGGTTTGAAGGATGTGGTGAGGGAGAGATACTAATTCGAGGCGATCCTACTAAGGCCTCAGGAGTAGCTATGTGGTCAACATGTGTTGGTTCATTACAAATTTCTATGGATGGTAGTGGTCACTAACAATCAGTTGGACTGCATGCCCGTTTGCTACGTCCTCAAAATAAAATGAAAAATATCGATTCCGATACCTGTTAAATTTGCATCTAGTGTCTTATTTCAATATAAGTATATTATTCCCTTGATAAATAACAGTTACCTACTATTCATGATTGATTATTTATGCTTTCCGTTTACAACTACATACTCGTATTAGTTGATGTGGATGTAAAGACCGTTAAATTTTAAATATACAAAAGGACGAACTTGATAGCTACTTAACATTAAATAAAGTGTAGTGATACTATATTGTACTTAATTTTGACGAGTTTAAGTAATGAATTGCACATGTCCAGTCAGTTGACCAATAATGAGTTATTGTTATGCATGTTTTTCGACATATAATCACCGGAACGGATGGCACTATTGAGATGTCATTTACGTTACTACTGACTCGGATAGGTTAACGAAATTTAAACGTACTTGTTCCGTTCTTCCTTTTGCCGGCAAAGCGGGGGTAGCCATTGGGTTTGTGGAGCAACTCTTCCAACTCCGGCCGCGGATCCTGATTCTCGCTCCTCGCCTTCATTGTCAACACTATCACTTAACACTTTTCTAACCACGAAAAGTATACGTGAACACCAAAATTCATAAGCCAGTCCAAATTGTTCGTCGAAGGTAGCTTTTCTTCGAGAGGCTCATATCTATCGAATGAGATGGAGGCCGAGGCTTTCGTCCTTATATTTGATGGTGTGTGACGGTAGATGTTAGGAGACGCGAGGATGTTAGCAGAGAGCTACGCGGCGACTGAGCGCGCCGGTTCGGTCAAGGGTAGCCGACACCTCGCAGTTCGGACCACTTAGACTTCTCGAGCTAAGCACCGCGGTCAGTATTACCTTCGCGTAAAACACACCACGTCAATTATACTCAGTATTGTTAGTATTGTTCAGCTGTCAAGGCTGAAATTAATTTCAATTAAATCTGAAAGTGGATCAGTTACGTGTTAAATCTATGTCCCTATTAACATAATGACAATATTAAATCAATTATGCCGCTGATCTAAAAGCCAGTAATGAGGTCTTCATTTTTCCTTTATAGTTTATATCCATCTTGAATAGTACCTACCTACTTATAGGTATATTGTTTGACGTTAATAGATAAGGAAAATAAAAAAATAATATGGCATGGTAATAAAGCAATAAGTTAAATTTTAAGCGGTTTGGATTATGGATTAATACGTGTGAATGTATCTTTTATTCAAGTCAAATAAATTCAGTTTTTATTTGTCTAAGTACTTATAAAGTTTCAATATTCAAAATTGTAGCAGGTGCTACAACTTGGTAACCAAGACTTTCCTTAAACATAATAGTGTATACCTATAAGAATTCTCTGAATATTACCCTAAGCATATTAAATGACGTCTTCTCGGTATTTTTATAAGTAGGTACGTTTCGGTAAATCCCGATAAATACATTTTTACCGGAATCCTCTTGGACATAAATTAGATACCAGGCAAACGGTGCAATATGAGTAGGTAGTAACCGGTACCATTTTTAGATTTTTACTTATATTATCGTATTTATTTTTATAAATCCCTAACTGTTACAGAATAGATTTAGTTGTGTACAGTTCGTACATATGTATGAGAGAACGTATGTGTTTTTTAAACATGTATTATACCAAGTTATGAATTAGATACAAAATATAATCAGGTAAAAATATTTCGAAAACATTTTTTTTACTCAAAATGAACTAACATTGCACTATTATTAAATGATCATAAGATGTATAACATCAAGACGTTCCCACTCCTCAGAGGCAGGGGAATGAAACGCTAACCCTAAGGCTACGAACAATTCGCTTCTAGCTGCATTTTAAATTTTGAACGCATTTCAGTAAACTACAAACTGTAGCAACATTCCGTGACCAAATATAAGTTTAAGCAAATATATGTTTGTTTTTAACTTGAGGGCTACAAAACATTCACTTCAAGCGTCATTTTCTTGGCACTGTAAGCATAAGCGTCGAGCGTTAACCACTGATTATGTCCAATTTTATAAGACCACTTCTAGTACGAGTTTATTACGTTTAGTGAAACGTTCTTCGTTGACATTTGCGCCTATTTCAAAGATTTATTGAGCGAACGGATAGATTAATTGTGTTTCTTTTGTTCAACATGATTCTAAAAGAACTCAAAAGAGATAGATAATTTTTTCGTATTTTGTTATTACAATTTAGGTACAATCAATTTTTTATTTATGTATTAAAAAAAATATCATCGTTTATTTTTATAATTCACTTATATATTATTTATATATATTTGATACTTATATAATTTGATAACACACTTCAAGCTATTCTGGGACAATGCTCAACTCTTATGCTTGCAGCTCCAAGCGAATGTTTCGTGGCCCTCAGATATTATTCAACTCTCCAACTCCGAATTCGCTGTTTCCGATTTATGCAATGAATACTTATAAAAAATAAATATATTTTAAATATAAAGGCGAAGGTGTGTGTTTAATAGATAATTATGGTAATAATAAAATTATTTACACGAGTTACATATGTGTAGGTACGATAATAAATATTATCGTACCTACACATATGTAACTCGTAGTCTTTGACCTATATTCAACTGAAAAAGACTACATTACAACTATGGCACCATATCTATTACCGAAACAATATATTTGTACTCATTAAATTATATTCAGAGATGTGGTTTTATTATTATTTAACACTGACTGTAAATTCTGTTATATTTAACTTTTTCTCATATAGGTACCTATCACATTAATTTGATATTGTTTTTATGTTTTCAATTAAGTTTACCATACACAGTTAGAAAAAAATACGATATAGGTGGACTGCATGCTCGTTTGCTACTTCGATCGTATAAATAAAATAAGCAACTCATTGAAGAGTGTTCTGATATGAGGATGTATAAAAAATTACTTCTAATTTTGGGATGAAAATGGTCCCATACAAATATTACCTACGTCTCATTTGAAGTCAAGATAGTGGGAATGGCCTACGGCCTCATAAATTTTTTCGCTACCGATAATGGCCTACAAAAATGCGCCCCATTTTCCGATAACAATTATTAATTTGTCATAGATAAAATATATCATATTTTTCCATACATATCAGGGGCATTGAGCGTTCGTTCGTCAATAAGAACGCCAATGAATATTTTCCGTCTATAGAATACCAAATGGTATCACTGTTGTAAACTTAGACGTTGACGTTATCAATTACCAATAGTCTTTCCAACAGAAATCCGAACTTACACCGTTTAGCTATGTAGGTAGAGAGGTACCTATATGATCTGACTTTAGTACACAATATATTTAGTAGAAGATTACAGTTAAGCTTTAATTTATAAATAACCATATACCTATTATCTGTATAATCCTTTATCGGTAATAATCATAATATATTATTAGTTCTTGCCAAGAAATACCTACACCTACCTACAGGAAAATTTATGATCTGATCATATTTTGTTCTTATTTCTCAATCTATATGTACATATTATACGTTATATTTATGTACGAATATGTGTATCTACAATTTTATAACCTATCTATAACAGCTTACTTACATTGATGTTGTGTACATAGTGAAAATTTATACTTTCAAAATAATCAATAGTGCTTACTCTGCAGCGCCTAGAGTCCAGCTAATAGATAAGGATTAAGACAGGTAGGTACATTTATATTATGCTTGTAAAATAGTTACCCTTTATTAATAATATTTTGTTTTAGAAATATATTTACCTAATGAGTAATATTTTACTTGAATAAATCTTTAATTTTGATTTTATTATTCTACTTTAAATTCATGCTTACCTATGTATTAAATTGGGAAAGGACGACATTGATATAAGACTGTACGTAATCAATTTCAATTACCGCATACTTACAACTAAAATATTATTGTTCAATTGCACACAGTATCCTACATGGTACATTAGTCATTTCCGTAAATACAATAAAACATCTAGAACCAGACTTTATAATTGTGTGGTATGCAGCAATATTATAAGATTGATAGTTCATAATACCAAAGATATTATCATAGTGGAACTGTTACTGTCTGGCTACGGTAATTAACTAATTAGTCAGGACACTAGTTATGAATAGAACATAGTATGTACTTAGATTTATTATTTAAATACTGCTACATGCGTATTTGCTCGATATAAGTATTCCAGAAAAAATAATAGTAAGTAGATTCATAAACAATAATCACTTTATACGTTACTTGAACAAATACCAACAAAATGGAGTATTATTACATCAGGAATGGTTTCTACTAAGAAATTAAAATTAAATCAATTCATAGACCAGTCTCGCCATTTTTAAATTAAATATTAAAACAAATTTCAAAATATTTTTGAAATATATATATTATCTTAACGTAGGTAATTAGGTACATATTAGAAAATAAGGCATAATGAAAAAATATGTACCAACTTAGGTACCTGTATAGTACGTAGTCTGTGATGTAAGAGGATTAATCATTTAAGGAAATAGACTAAATGTCCACGAAATGTAAAAAATATTTTTCCACATTACGTGTTACGATTAAAATATATACATACTTAATAAATAATTGGTATATCTATGACGGCTTAAAACCGCAGAAAACAATCAATCAATAATGAATCCACTGGATAAAAACCGATGTCACCAGGAAAAAACTACCTGTAATCAAACAAAATTAACATATTGTGTGATTAAAAATTACCAAGTCGTAGATGGACTTTTAATTTCTCGTTTTTTACCTGTGTTTTATGAATTCGTCAATTAAAATATTTCTTAGATGTAACGTCAAAGCCAAGCGCTCATATGCCGACTAAAGGACTTATATATGAATTGTTAAGTAAAACATCGGTTGTTAGTTGCAAGCGACGTCATTTAATGACATGAAATTTCTGGTGTCCATGCTTCGGAGGCTTATGTGCATAATACATATATGTACTGTCCAATTTTTGACGAAAATTAACATTGACGACCCGCGTAGCGGAGCGGTTACCATACTGGTCTATTGCACAGTGGGTCCCGGATTCGATTATATCTGAATGATGAATTTAGATTTCCTATCTGGGTCTGGGTGTTTGTGTATTCGTCTTTGTGTGTCTATGGTACCCATGACACATGCGAAAATCCTACTGTTGGGCTATGCCTATGAGTATAGAAAGCGTGTTTAAAAATGTATATGAGACCAAGTAAAATTCCAAATAAGTCGTTGGTAACCTTTGAAAAATATAATTCATGCATTTATCGAGGTGTTCATTGCATCTTTAATCCACATTGGAGCACCTTCTTCTGAGAGAGCAATATCCCGATTCCAAAGATACAGTAAAATTTCTCACTATCTCCAGCAGTTCCTAATTTACATTGCAACCATTCCGACGTCCACAGTCTTATACCCGTTGTCTTTGTTTCCTACCCTTTCTTATCCAATTATGACAACAATATATTAAACGCATGTTTGAATAAAGCAGTAGGTATCTTTTACTTTCTAAGGTCATTAAGAAAAGTAATGGCCTTTACTAATTGTATGCATGACTTACAAAATTAAATCTAATAGGGCAGTGCCAAGTAGTTACCTTCGCCTTCTTTTGTTGTGCCAGTCTCCATTAAATGATAAAAATTATTGCCAAGAACACTGTACTTTTGTAATTATACAAATCCATTTTTAATAAAGCATTCTTATTCCTAAATATTCAAAATAAATAACTGTTTTAACATGGACAGATTGACGGGGTTCTAACACCGTAAAAATTCATAAAGCGTCCTTAAAATACAATAGGAAATATATGTAGTAATATTCATGGTGCGGAATATAAGCTCTGTCAATGCCTGGATCTGTTGCTCTAGATATTTATGATTTTTAAGTAGGTATCCATAAAGACGACCAGATCATACTACTTTGACAATATCTCCATAGAAAGATCAAAACGAACATATTAATTTTTTAGTCTACCTATACGTGTTTTGTATATGGAATCGGATTGATTAAAGTGTTTTTATTAAAAAAAAGGTATGGTCATAATATGGAAATGAAACTATTCATCTTCTTGTTTACTGGCCTCCAATGGATTGACGTAAATTTCTCAGCTCGCAAACTACCTTAAAAACAAGACGACAACGATTCGTGTAGTACCTACCTACTGTGCTAGCGTCACAGAGATTTCCGGGCTCTTTTCTCCGAACGGTTAAATACCGTACCTAACGACGGAGTCAAATTATTTATATTTATAATTTACCTATGCATTCAAATAAGCAATCTTAGCGAACCAACTACTAAACTATTATGAATAAATAGAAATAAAATAATAATAACGGCCATCACGACAGTGTGTTAAAGTTTAACCTAAGTTAGATACTTATCTAAATTAACTTACCTAAACTTGGTTAGGTTATTTATCTGACAATTAGGAATTACAGTACTCGTTTGTAGACAGTCTTATTAGATTGTATAGCGTTCGTATAAAACTATAGGTAAAGTAAATATCAGATTAATGGCAGCCCTGACTGCTACGCCATATTGTTCCGCTATGAAGCCCAAGATCATATTTGCCTAGTTCCTGTGTCCTGTGGTAAAACGTGAACCAGAGTAGCCATCTATACAAATAAAATAATTTTTAACAAAAAAAAGAACCGACTTCAAATATGTAAATATATAAATAAACAAAATGCGCTAAAAA
>DWPV01001629.1:0-19942 GCA_018251915.1 Urbanus proteus proteus
CCAGCTCCTATGGTTTAGGCTGGAAGTTACCCTGCATCATCAGGATCGAGGAGTTCAAGGTCAAATTTTTTACCTTGCTAAGTAATATTATTATGTATGTAACCAAATGGTCAACTCTTATGGAAGGCTTAGGCTTGAGCTAAAAAGGGGCGGCTCGTGGCCAGGGGCCTAGGGCGGCCGAGACTGCAAATCCGCCACTGAGTATTGTGAATACTTTGATATGCATTAAGTAAAAAAATGTTATTTTGAAATCACAAACAGACACTTAAATTTTATTTAATTATAGATATGATTGTATCTGTTACTTATGGTGTTACTATCTAGAAATATCTTCCATAAAATGATAATAAAACTAGTCCACAATATGTATGTCATGATCTATAATTCTATAGTTAATAATTATTTCATATCACTCATATTAGCTATAGTAACCATATCATTGATTTCCCATGGTTATGTTGCATTATATCAAGCTTGAGTTAATATTAACTTGCCAATTCACCTACTATTTATTTTAAATTCTGTAAATGATGTCTTGAAACCATTTTGCAAAAAAAATTGCAAACTTGCTCTCTCTCTGTCATCTTTTTTTATAATAAAGATAATACATCATTTGCTCCTTATCACTTATCATTTTGACACCTATGAAGGTAATACTCCCAAGATAACCTCTCGATACACAGCATCATATCTGTTACATTGTGGTATTATCAATTTTTCGTTAACTTTTATAAAATTTAAAACATCGAGTTAAATCTACAGTAAGTGTTGATTCTTTGGAAAGTAAGTAGATCTTCAAAACACTCTTAAATAATGAGTAACTGTAGTCAATTTGCTTTAAATAAATCTACCTTAATCACATTAATTATGTTAATAGTTTTTATTTGGGCCTGTATGTTGATATCATCACAATGTGGCAATGATACCATGACGTCAGATAGACTATGTTTCTATGATACCCCAACAGTTCACAAAATGACCTTACGCAGAAATAAATGTTTTGATATAGTCACATGACTATCAACTCGGATGTGATCATGTTCCTAACGAGTTCTCAAAAGCCTTAATTCTTAATTTAAACCCTTAATTTCAACAAGATCCATGTAAAGTAAGAGTATGGTACTATTTAAGGTCGGCGGTACCCAACATATCCGTTAAAAGTTAACCAAAATTAACATATTACTTTTTTGCAGCTTGGCAAGACATATTCCTGCCAATTATAGAACTGAAGAACTATTCAAAGTATGTTATATCGTATTTATCTATACTGATGGATAAGCAAGCTGAACTGAAGGCTGTGGTCAGCCAGGACCAGCTACTGGCCATGTTTGACCTGGTCAATAGCAAACGGAGCGCATTATCAAAGGATTTGTCAAGTGACCTTATTATGCAATTAAGTAAATATAAGGTAAGATATGTGTCTAATCCTTTATGTTTATTTTTAGACCCAGTATGACAGTTAATGGGTCCCGGGTTCAATTCCCAGCCATGCAGATATCCAAATTATGAATTTAGATTGCTGTTCTGGCTCTGGGTGTTTGTGTATTCTTGTATGTATGCCCATGGCACCTACAACATGAAAAAAAATTCTTCTGTAGTGTTATAAGTGTAGAAAGCATATTATCGCAACCTTGTATTAATAAAAAAGATTTAATTATGGGAATCTAAAATAAATTCTAACAACATTTAATAATACAGTAATGCAAATCATGCTGAATGCAAAATAACTTTAAAAGTTCCTGAAAGTAGATGTCGCTAGTATATTCGTTTCAATGGAATAATAGAAAGGACTGAATGTTAATTTGATACTTCCTGAGACATTTTCTGCTGTTTAAAGTACATGATTTTAAACACCTCTTCTACCTCTTGAGTACATACTAAAGGAGAATATTATTTTCTACAGGATATTTATTTCAAAAAAAGTGGAAACAAACTTCAAGTGACCTTCAACCAGTTGATGAAGAAGCTACCGAACCAATACCTCAGTGGGTCTGCACTGGACCCATACAACCGTGTCTTGGTAGAGAGTCTTCTGGACTGCCTGCAAAGAGACGATTCCTGTAACGCCACCTGGCGGCAACTCTTCCATAAGTGTTCAAAGCAATCGGCAACTGTTATTGAATATATTGGTAAGAACAAAAATCTAGATATTTGTCTACTAATGTTAAACACATCTTTGTTAGATCTTTTCTTGAGAAGTTTAAAAACTATTTTCGCCATAGACAATATCTTTAGAAATTACCCGAATGAAATTAACGCATAATAAAATAACCATGATGTTTGTTATTTCACATTTCTTCATTTTTAGATACAAATTGGGCCGAAGTAAGTCCAAGACTGAAGCTGAAATCTCTAAAATTAACTGTGGCTCAGTACAAAGAAGTTAGTGTTGAAGCTCTTAAGGGAAAGAAGAAGGATGAAACTGTTGTTAAGGCGAACAAGATATGCCAGGTGAGTCTCGTCTTAGGAATGTATCTTTTAAAGATATACCTTGAAATGAGTAAATTTTAAAACTAAGATTTTGGTCCGCCACCAACATAATATCGGTATTACAACCATTCTTTATACTTGATGTAGAAAATTAAGAAGTATAAAAAATTAAGTATTGTTTATTATTTTATTAATTTAATAAAGAAGAATACAGGCAAGAACAACTTCGAGAATTAATTTTTTAAGCATTTTGAAGATTAGAAACCTATAAATTCGTGTGTATGAAAGTAAAACCGTTGTATTTTTTAAATTCCATGAATGGGCGGCATTAAATAATTTTATAGTAGTAACACTGACCTTTTACCTCGCTCACTATCTGTCAAACCATTAAGTGTCATGTCAATTTTATCGAAAAAATTCAGAGGACATCTTGTGTTTTCGCTCACAATTTTTTTGAAAATTCGATTTATTCAGTTTTATACGAAGTTTTAGTGAATATCACCATCGGATTTCATGTTTTGAGGTGAGTTAATGTAAAATTATTCATTTAGCGTCTTCCCAATATACGCCTAATCGTTTGTCCCGTATGGGTATTGCGGAAAACCAATTATTAAATTGTACTTGTGATACTAATAGCGTAGTTTACAACGCAAAGTTAGATAAAAACGTGCATACGTCCGGCGTAACAGTAAACACGTGAATGTGTTACATCCGTTAACCACCTTTTGTTCTATCGTACATTTCTGACTTCGCGGGAGTCGCGTATATTATTTCGAGAATTCCCAGTTGTTGATTCCAGGATTTCCAGGTAAAGCTTAATTGCTTACAAGTGTTGTATTTATAGCCTTATAAATAACTTGTGTTAGTTTTTGTTGGAGTTCTGTGAATATATTTAATAAAACATATTTAATAGTTTACGAAATGATTACGGTCAATTACGTGTAACGTAAGAACTAAATAAAAAATACATTTTAAGACAGCATTAGTATCGCAAAATTGCACGCTTAAATAATAAAAAAATGCAGTTAGAAAATACATAAAATCCTTAAGAATGTAAAATATATTTGGCATAAAAAATCAAATGTAAAAATTTAGTGCAATTATTATTCATAAAGTAACAATAGTCAAGTAGTCGTCGTCAACCCATTATTGTCCCACTGCTGGGCACAGTACTCCTCTTACAACTAGTAAATTAACATAATTGGCTTTATCTGCTGCTCACTAACTATTGTAAAGTCATGTGTTTCGAAGGTGGTAGAACCCCATGTTGTTCTACTCCGGCGGTACCACCACCACACCTATTTCTGCCTTATAACGTCAGTGTTAAGCACTGCTTTGTTCTGACTTGAAGGGTGTGGTCAGGGAGACAAACTTATCCGAGGCGTTCCATCTCAGTCCTCAGGGGTAGCAACGCATCTCTAGGCTAACATATCTAGGGTTGATTACAAATGTCCATGGGCAGCAGTGGCCACTTACCATCAGGTGGACTGTAAGCTTGTTTGCTACTCAAATGTTATAAAAAAAAAAGTCATGTCGGTTAAAACATGTCATTTTATCTGTTATTGTATCAGTACAAATTATCTTAGCCAGTGCAAGTATGTTATTAAAATACTAGAAAGTGTGGTCCACGGGTATTATTAATTTATCAATGTGGACATTCTTGATTGGTTATTGTAGAAGTCATGATAAGGATTTTCTAGATTACTCGTATTAAATATCAACACTAGAAAGGATTTTTGAGTTCCAACTATTGTGTTTTCCAGCGTCAATATCAAATTTATCATACCGGGGCTTTGTTTAATGAAGTGTAAGGAGTGTTTAATAGAAGTGTGCGGTTATATTGTTTTTGTGCATAAACAGGTATTTTGGAATGGCCAATAAATTAAATTTGATTTAATTGTGTGATTGTGATTTCTAATAGAATTAGATTCTTATAAACAACATTATGAGATAGCACAATAAAACTAAATTTGATTTTTTTTGGAATTAACTGATTCCCAGCTAGGTAAATATTTTTTTGATGAACAAATTATGCAGTTGTAGTTTTAATCAGCCTCGTAACTCTTTTGAGTACTTATTGCTAATCCTTATAATTTAAGATTTTCTCATCCACTCACACTTAAAAAAATAACCCTATATACCTAATTTATGTCACGTACTTTATAACAGAATACCATCAACACTTGTAGGTCTGCATAGCTGTAATCCATTTACCTCATTATTAAACTTCGACCAATGTCAGGTCATTTTCCTTCCTCTACAAGTTAACTATCACTTCTTAAACTGAGGTTTCAGTCACAGAGATTCAATCTGTCTTTTGGCTGTAAATATTCTAATGATATAGATTTTTTTATATGATTGAAGTAGCAAATGAGCATGCAATCCACCTGATGGTAAGTGGCCACTGCTGGCCATGGACATCTGTAATCAACTCCAGATAAGATCAACTTCGTACCTGAGGTTGACCACAGATGCATTGCTACCTCTGAGGACTGAGTTGGAGCGCCTTGGTTTAGTATGTCTCCCTTACCACACCCTTCAGATCAGAACACGGCTGGGCTGTTATAAGTTAAAAATAGGTGTGGCGGTGGAGCCGGAGTCGAACTACATTAAGTTCTACCACCTTTAAAAGTTCCTGTGTTCTGATTTAAAAGGTTTAGTATAGTGACATATTAGCAACATAGCTAATGTATAAGTCAGATTAATTATTATGATTTAATTAAGATTAAAATGACCACTGCCACACCTATCTCTAGTATCAACACTGAACAGCTCTTGCATTATCTCACTCTCATATGAGGTGACCATCTTAGTCCTCAGCAGCAACACGTGTGTGTGTGCGCTTTGTGTGTGTGTAATGACTTCAAATAGAACCCCTGTTTCAAAAGAATTTGCCTATAGATGACCATGCAGCATTGACAACATACCATCAGTTAGACATGTTGCTACTTCAAACTAAAGATAGTCAGATTTACATACACAACAATAGATGTACATGAGTGTTTTATTTGTTCCAGGATATTCTAGACAGAATGACGAGTACTAGAAGATTCCCTTGGTTGTGGGCGAGCTTCTTCCTCTTGGTCGGAATCGCCGGTCTGGTCACCTACGACGTGTCGAAAGCCGATGGCAACTTCCCTAGTAAGTGGAAATAATTCTGTAATAATCTAGGCAACGTAAGACTTTGGCAATCGAGTATATGTAGGTAAAAAGTGGTGTAGTTCAGAGGTATAAAACTTGTGGTTCTGCTACGGGTACTATAGTGACTTTTCTTCTAGAATGTCTCTTAATTTCAGATATTGTAACGGACTTTTGTCCTAGAATTTGAAAGCATTGTTCCACATTCTTGAACTTTAATAAGTTATAAATATATTGATGAGGAATTACTATATGTTGCAAGTAATCGTAATAATCATGATTATTCCTTTCCACAAATTCTACACACAGAAACCACAATACTCATAGCATCTACACACACAGACAATTATAAAACTTAAAACAAAGTTGGCAAAAATGACTAAAAAGCATTAGTGCAACAGAGTTCAAATACTCCAACTTAAATAGAAAAAATATTAATGTAAAAACCAAAGGTGGCTCCCGTCAAACTGGTACAGCCGTTGGTATAGGCGTATATTGAACCAGTTTGTTAAATTATCATTTCGACCTTGACAATAAACAAGCCGAATGATACTGATAGTGTTTTGTTTATAATCCTATACGGCAGTGCTTTGATGTCGTCTATGAGTAACCTGTTGGTAAAAAGTGACCCCTTTGCTATAACTATGCTACTCTCTTTTTAAGAGTGAATTTATATTTAACTAGCTGATCCCCGCGGTTTCACGCGCGTTTAAAAAGTCATCCCGCTCCCCTGCGATGGCGCACGAATGCGCGCTAATAGATTTATCAAAAAATAAAGTAGCCTATGTTACGTAAATTTATTGCATTTTCGTTATAGGTATTGTGTATACTTTCATATGCGTTGAGTAAAAAGTATTTTGAAATCACAAACAGACACTTCAACTTTAAATATTTATATAGATTGCCTTAATTGACCATACTTTAAAGTTTACAGTTCATATAATTAAGTACTCATAATGATTGTTTTTAATCATTTAATATTTATGACACCGGTACATATTACATATGGCTACAAATGACTGCAATATTCTTAATTTTATTTCTTTACATATAAAAATCACACACATTTTACTAATAATAGTGTTAATAATAATTCAGTTTATCTTTAACTACGGTCAATATCAGACATAGCAGTACACCAAAAAACAAATAACATTGTGTAAGTCAAAGTCCACGCCTAGATAAAACCTAGTTATCATTGTCGGGCCATTAACAAAATATATCAATGGTATTCCATAACTCTGACACCTGATAAGAGATAGTTTCCCAATAGCTATGTAAATTGCATGTTTTCTATCTACATTGGTGTAGAAACATATTTGTGTAGTCATTATTGTTAAGTAAATTTGTACGACAGACTGATAGGCAGATTTTAATGGTTGTAGAACGCTTAGGTGTTCGACTGCAGAGATGCTACATTCATTTCTGTTTCTGCATAATGACAGCAATAACTGTACTGTGTTCTACTTAGAAGGGTATAATAAGGCAAACATATTTACTTGAGGCGTTCCAAGTCATTCAGGGGTAGTGTAAAGCATATATTGGTGACCTTAATAATAGATGTTCAAGTGAGACAGTGGCCACTTACCATCAGATGGAGTTAATGCACACTTGCTACTTCAATAAACTCAAATCTCATTTATTCAAAGTTGATTCATAATGAACACTTTTTGAACGTCAAAAACTCTACCACCGCTTTAGAAGATTTTTTCGTTGAGTATTTATAGAAAAAAAAACTAAGGGTCATAGTATCATAATACAGTCTTTATTAATTTTATATCACAATAATAGAATACAAAGATATACTTTATTTATCATAATTTCACCATCTTTCTTAACAAACACACTTACTTCATACTCTCAACCTTTAACTTGTAAGAGATAAGTTGGGATTGGTTAAAATAAACGAGATAATGTCTTATGTCATATAAAATTTTCATAGGTCTAAGCCATTGACATATAGCATTCATAGAGTTATTATGCTGAGAATAGGAGAGCCGTATAAGCAGGTCTGTTAGTGTGAAAGTCCGACAAATAATAAAAGAGGAAGTTGACAAACCTATACTTATCTTTGTCTAATCACTATTAATTTAGGTGGTCTTGTTTGCTTGTGTTTTTTTTCATAGGACAAATTTTAGGCTGGCTTCTCTAAATATAATAACTCTATGACTAGAAATGATAATGCCAGTGTTACTCATATAGCGTAGGTTTGTTTTGAATGAGGTCGTATTTTTGTTACATAGATGCAGTTACTGGCTTGTGGAGGTCGTATATTACTATGTATTATAAATTTGAAAGTTGTGAGGATGGATGGATCTTACTCTCTGAACTCAATACTGAACGTTTATGATTGCTAGCATAAAATCTGAGTGGTCAAGGAATGAGAAGAACTCTGACAGTTAAGGCTACAATAATGTTCTCTTCTTTATTGTCTTTTTCTTACCATTATATTTTTGAAAATTTTGTCAAGTATCAAGTAAGTACAAGTCCAAGTACTGAACAATCATAAAATCATGTCCATGCATATAATGTACTGAATCCGCACAAATATTTTAAAATTATTTGGCTACAGTTAATAAGTATAAGACTCCACATCATGGCGACTTCCATTGCAACTAGAAGTCGGGAAAGGTACTTACTACGTAGTTACATAATCCTTTGTCCACCATATTGCTACTATATGTAACTCTGACAAAATATCTGTTTGCCATGCGTCATCAACATGTCTGAATTTATTATACCTACACATGTTCACAAAACTAGTTTTATTTCCTTATAATATTTCTTATAGTGATGTTATAAATATTTATGAGCTAGAAGATGTTGCAAAGCATTTAGTCGAATTTGCAAAAAACCAGAAATTGTTTTTAATAATTCTTCTCGGGATCAAAACACCGCAATGATGTAGTTGAGTTTTTATTTCTACGAACAATTTTTAAAAGCACAGTTAATAGGCATTTTTCAAAAAAAAAATGTGTTTACTTTGAATAATAAGAGACCACTGAAATACACTATTGAATAGCATGGTAAAAGTGCTTTAAACAATATAAAGCATTCACTGAATAAATATTTGATATCATCAGAAATATAGTAGGTATGTAGGTATCTCTATAGATTATTTATTATATTTGACCTTTTTAGTAAAGTAGTTATCTCAAATAAATTATTACAATTATGTATGCATTGTAAATACATTAAGTAACGCATGATTAAGTAGTGCCATTGTTTACTTTCTATGGAAATTGAACGCTTAATAAAAATGTGCGTAATTTTTATGGGAAACATGTTCATAATTTTTAATGTTTATTTGAATTAAGTAGGTATCTACTAGTCGACCCTTGTGGTGGTCGAATCCGACTGTAACAGAACAGTATTAACCGCGTCAACTCATTATTGTTCCACTGCAGGGAAACAGGTCTCTTCTCAGAGAGGGACATAGTCTACTGTGCTGGCCAAGTGCGAAGTGATAGACTTCACGCATCACGTATTGTCCACGCATTCTTGTTTTAACTGTAACTTGTTAACTGTCCAGATCCTTTATTTCGCTATTAAATAAGATTAATTTCTCACATGATTTAGAAAAAAATAAGAGTGTCTGGGTTTGAATTTGAACTTTAGACACCGATAAATTGGCGAGTTACAACTATTCCATCACTATTTGGCGAAGTAATTATAAACAGGTACAAACTAATGACACTAGGTGAATGAATGGTGAATGAATGAGCGAGATTGACACGGCAATAAAACAAAACAAATGTATCCCACGAGAACCGCACATTTTCCCGGGATAAAAAGCTTATATGTTATTCCAGACTACTGTCAATGTCTGCAGCAAATTTCATCTAGATCCATTCAGCCGTTCTTAAGTTATAGAGTTACACACATCCATCCATTCTCACAAACTTTCAGCTTTATGATATTAGTAAGATTCGTTCATTCAACAACATTCTACATCTAACTACAGGCTAACCTAATATATTAGTGCAGTGCAGTATAAAAAAATACAGAAAAGAAAATACAAAGTCAAATTAATAACAGTTAATAGCTCCAAATGTACATTCCTGCCGTGCTGCAAAGTTCAGCAAGTGGTGTGTAGAAAATGTCAACATCCGGATGCCACTCCACTCAACTTTATTTATGCATAGCGTTTTTTTTATTACAGAAATCACATTTTAAAACCAGTTCTAGAGTAGAGAACCTTGTCTTGATTGCATCATTGACATCGTGCAAAATTTCAATTAAATCATTTATGGAATGTTAGGATAAAAACAATGTCTAAATCTAGAAACATCATATTATCATCTAAAATAATATGAAACTTTAAATACTTAGCAGAATAAAAATCAATAACAAACCGTGAATTGAAGAAAGCATGGGGCTTTGCTGGTTGACAGGTCGATTGTGGAGATTAAACCAATCCATCGCAACGAAGAAAAAACCCTCTTTTTTTTCAACAATTTAGACACAAATTTTTACAACTGGACATAGTTTTCATTCACCAACAAATAAAATTAAAATTGACAACATCTACATATAACTATAACATCTATGTATGTAACTAAATTTTATTTTCTCTTTCCAGAGAGCACAACAGGCCGCCTCTTCAAGGACCTAGGCATCCTCGAGCCAACGCAGCTCGCCTGGCAGAAGACGCTGTCCACTTCAGCTAGAGGCTACCTCTGGGTGGAAACGAACGCACCCATATACTACGGACAGACGGTCGACTTCGTCAAACCGTATGCACAGCTCTCTAAGGACGCTTTCACAGTGGCAGTGAAAAGAGCTGGCATTCTCTACGCGAATATGAAGGAGTATCTTGTAGAAAAGTCACCAGTTGTCTACTCAACGATCGAGCAATATGCCCCTGGATTGGTGGATAACGTCCAAATGTATTCATCGAACGGATACGAGACGGTCAAGAAGTATTCGAACGATTACTACCAGTTCACAGCAGAGTATTTGAAGACTAAAGTGTTCGTGTAAGTATACTCTATATGACTTATTTTGACTATATATTCTATAATATGAAATTTTACTATATCAGGTCGAAAGTATTGGTGCTCATGCATTGCACCATTAATTTTGGTTTAATATTCAATTAAAGTGTGGAAACTTATTTAAATTGTATAACAATTAATATAATAGCTATAGTGCTATAATGATTTTACTAAAAAATATAAATCCATCCATCTGTTAGTGAATAGTTATGCCCATCATAAACATCTGTAACCAAGCATAAATGAATAGTATTGAAGTTCTACCAGAGATTTATCTAAGTGAAAACTTCTGTTACACAATAATATATACATATTTTTGAATTTCCAGCGGAGAATGGGCACCGGAGTTACTCCAAACCAAGACCCAAACGGCACTCAACGCAACGAAACTCCACATGAGCTCGTACTTCCACTGGTTCAGAGAGCAGGTGCAACTTTACTCGAAGATACCGTGAAGTTGGCACTGACCAAGAACTTATATCACAAGTGGGTGTTGCGTTATTATAAGTTCAGACCGTTTGTTCGTGATGTGGTGTTACATTTTTTTCTTATTTCGTTGCAAACTCTAAATTTATCACAACGGAATGGAAACAAAATCTATTTTGCATTTACATCAAAGCTAAAATATTTTCAGAGGAACTGTTTAAGATATTTTTAAGACTTCCAATTCCTATACTGCCAGCAACGCCAATTGGATTAGCTCATTTACATAAATGAATGTTCAAATGCATGTTCTAAATTATTCAAATGAATACTCCAATGTTCAAATGAAGGCTTCCATGCTCAATCTACTATGTGTGTATTTACAGTGTACACAATATCAATTATGTATTTCTCGACTATAAACTATACTAAATTGTCACATTACAGAATAAGGGTATCATTTAAAAATTCTATGACGTAAAATAATTGCTCGAACTTGCACTGTATGGATAATATTGTCCATATGGCTCCGATAATACCTGCAATCCTTATAGCCCACACAAGTCTTCCAATAACTTTATTAACCCTTGAGTACATATTCAATGCAGTTGGGAATTTCACATTTTTAGCACAGTAACATTT
The DNA here is from genome assembly GCA_018251915.1 of Urbanus proteus proteus. Classification (NCBI taxonomy): domain Eukaryota; kingdom Metazoa; phylum Arthropoda; class Insecta; order Lepidoptera; family Hesperiidae; genus Urbanus; species Urbanus proteus. Next base: position 11,631 of record DWPV01001629.1, read on the forward strand.
ATTATCAGCGTCTATACACCTATAGTGAAAAAAAACATTGCAACCTTCTCACCTCCAATGATTTGTAATTTTTTCCTTAACCCAGTAAGTAACACCACAATTTTATTTTAATTTTAACATACCACTAAAATAAGCGTTCTAAACACCATCCATCATAACCTCAGTAGTTCATGTCTGTGATAGACTGCAAAACCGTTATATTTCTAGAATACTTACTACACATTCATCAATTGAGTTGATAGTTCTTCTATACATTGTTTATGGACAAAAATTTAAAACAACCTTTACGGCCTTAACATGTATTCATCACATTGAAAAATATAAGTTCTTTTCACTGTTATTTCATTATTTAATGGAAATAAATTATTTTCTTCACAATTTCATTCTACAATTTGTATAAAATGTAATTCCAATTCCACTATAACATTCTGATTTGCATTTAATTTTATTTTGGTTAAAAATGTCTCGAATTATGTATGATTTATGTATTTTTAGTTTTTGAAATTCAAATGGCACAAAATATGTTTAACTGTTATGTTATCACTCGTTTGTCATTGATGCGTCTGGTACAAAGACTAGAATCATGTTCATTTATGTTTTAATGTATTTTTAGGTAAATTTAATGAATTAATTAATAAATTACATAACACAGCAATAAATTTAAGTCATATCATTAATTTTAATGTAACCATGACAGTTTAAAAATCAACTTTTATTCAATCTCAACACAACGAAACAAGAAATCCTAATGGCCAAGATGGTCATTATGTTTTCTTGTTTTAAGGCGTGTGTGATATAATAATTAGACCACATTTGTTTGGATTGATATTTAAAATGGATTTAAAATATTATGTTTATACGAGCAGTATTTTGATACATTCCCGATGGTGCATTTATTGTGAAATTATTAGTTTAACTATTTTCCTCATAAAATCAGTTACCCATGCAAAACTTGATAAATTTAATGAAATGGTGAGATCATAGAGTAAGTTTTGTAGTGTATTTATTTGTGTTGAGAGATGCGTGTTTATATTTAATACAGAATGGAAATTATAGAGGAATGAATTTTGTTTTAGTGTATTATTTACTTGACCCTCAGTTTAAGAATATAAAATGTTAATTGTGTTTAGGCCTATTAAGAAAACATTTTTTATCTAAAGATCCATACTTTTGAGTAGCTTTGTGCAGTACTATCGATCTGCGAAAATGCAATTAGTAAGGAGTAGTTTTACCACATAACGGAGCAATAATTTGAAAGCTTGTTTATGGACATGGTTCCTATGTTAGTAGGATCCTACATCTATGGGTACATTGCATCTTGAAAAGTTGGATGCTTTAGATTATATATAAAATATCAAATTACATTAAATTAATATCTTATTAAATTTTCTATCTATAAACTTTTTTTTGATTATTAGAAGTCGGGCAGATCCGAGCTGTTTTGCAATGTCTGGAAAAATAAAATGAAACAAATTCTTATAAAACATTATTTATAGAGGATTTTTCATACAATATTATGATTTAAACATTAACACAAATAAATTATAAATCAATATTACTTATTCCTAAAAAATAAATTATTAGTGTTTTTATAGATCGCCGCTGCTAATTCGTCAATATCTTCGTTCCTAATTGCTGCCAAAATCTCTAAAACTTGCCTGAAACAATATAAAAGAATTATTTTTCACTGGGATTAATAAACTGTACATATTTGTTAAAATCTTGTTGACTGTATCATACACTAGGAAGATGGTCATAAATATTCCAGTCCCTTAAGGTCCACTGATGGACATAGACCTAACCTAATCGTGGGGGTTTTGCCAATAATTACTGGGCCTGTTCTGCGTGCGGTAATAATCCCAGTGGGTGTTCATGAGACAAGAAGGTTGCTACCGTTTTCCTTGATGTTGTCCCTGCGTCCTATGACATCCACGAGAAGAGTGGCAGTGGTGCTATCCAGGACTGACACCAAGGGAGTGATTCTATCAATGATTGATACTACACGACAAACTGATACATAAATATACTTACACAATATTCACAGGCTCATTTCTACCCTTAACCTGGCTGTTAGAGTCGACAGAGTATTTCTCTTTTTTGACAGAGGAAAACTTGGTAACCACATGTTTGTATCCAGGGTGGGTTGGCTTCACTTCACACCACGGACAGTCTGTCTCTATTAGAAGTCTATCCTGTGGTATCTTCGATGCTACGTCTAGGTTCTCTTGTGTTTTAAGAGAGCTGAAAACATGAGAATAAATTGTTTATTTGTATAAAGCCTAGAGGTAAATTTGCCTTCTGCTGAAATTGAGTGTCCATAAGTACCTATCAGCGAAGAAAATAATAAAAATCATTGACACCTATAATTTGAACACATTACTTTTATAATGTACAATAGCAAATGCAGTCGAAGTGGCTACAACCTTCAATGTACATCCATAATCAACACCAAATAGGATTGGAGTCCTACTATAAGTCACCAGGGATATATTACTCTCACAGTCCAAAATCTATCAAACACCACTAGAATCAATTATAAATAAAATGAGAATCTGATAAAGTAAACAAGAAAGGCATGTTTTAAAATTTAAGTCTGATGTCCATGAACTGAATTGAACTATGGACATCAGTGTTCTGGAATACAGTTTTTTTCATTGTAGAAAAGAGACAGCTGCTACAAGCATATTTTTTTGTAGGTTGTATAAAAATATACAGATCCTATTATATAGAAAATATGACAGGTATTTGTCTATGGAGTAGATATACACAAGGATGCTTTCTACACTCATAGCCCCACAGTAGGATTTTCTCATGTGTCGTAGGTACTATGGACATACAAAGACGAATACACAAACACCCAGAGCACACATAAACACATAAACTCATCATACATAAACTCATCATTCAGATATATGTCTGTCTAGGAATCAAACCCGGGACCTGCGTGTCAGACCGGTACAGTAACTTCTCCACCATGGGGGTCATAACTCACCATCCATTAATTCCTATATACAGTCCCAAATCTAGTATTTTCTGCATTGCTTCGTGGGTCCCATCAAAAGAATGTACCACTCCACCATGATCATTAATGATGCTCATATTTCTGCTCATTATTTCTAACAAGTCATCCGCAGCTGCCCTGCAGTGTAAGAACAGTGGCAGTTGGAACTCACTACTCAATTGTAATTGGTATTCGAAGTATCTGTGAAAGAAGCAGACAATTGCTGTGAAAATGGATATCTCTCTTACTTTTGCAAGGTTGTTTATCATTAAAAGTAGCTTGAAGAAATTTTCAAAGAATATAATACATTGTGGTGGAGATGATGGATATTTATAAAAAACATCTCTGCAATACTAAAAATATTTTGACTCTATTAAGAAGTATAATCAAGTAAAAGCATTTTCAAAAATTCAATGTCAAATTAACTTATGGTAAGATTCTTGAAATAAACAGATTCTACGTATTATCAGATCTATGTTTTATCGAGATCCCTTCTTCTTTATAGTTTAGAATTACCTAATAGATTGCTTCTTATGGATAATTTAAAAAATAGTATCATAATCTTACTTTAACTGCACTTCTTTGCTGCAAAAGTGTAGTCTGTCGTAGTCCAAGCCACACTCCCCTAAGGCCACAATTTTTTCACGATTTTCAGATATTAAGGTCCTCATGTCATTCAAGTATGATTCTGGATTAGGTACAAAATCATTGCATCTTGTTGGATGGCATCCTACGGTAGAAAATAACCGTGCTGAAAATTATAGTTCAATAATAAGAATCACAACAATTCACTCAATGCATGTCTTACTTATTAGCTATTGTCTTATTACCTTTTTAGGGCCAAGTAACTAATGATTTTATATCATAATATAATATATTAATACTCAAATGTAAATAAATTCAACTTCTGTATGTTAACTTCACAACTCAAAAATCAATGAGTTAATCAATTTCAAATTTTATTCTCAGACAAAATTGTATGCAAATATGAGTGTTTTGATATATTTTTTGTTCATATTTTTTATGTGTATTTTATTATTTTGTCTTTTTCCCACATTTTATTATTGAAATCTTAGTTTACATTTCAAATTACACAGTGGATGTTAATGCAGTTTTCATCAATATATAGTGTCTGACCGAAGGTCTAACTCTGGCCAAAGCAGAAGCCAAAGCCAATTGTTTGGCTTTCACCATAACCTCTGGCAGAAGCCTACGCCGAAGATTTGAAAACTAAGAATTTAAGCTTTAGATTGATTGATTTGAAAAACTGAATACAGTTTTGTGTTAGTTTTATATAATTAACTTCTAGAGCGGATTAAAATCACTATATGAGTTGTCACATATTATAACATTATAGCCAAAGCCGCAGCGTTGGACGGACACTATCAATATACAGGTGTTACAATATAAGGAATGTTTATATGAATAGTAGCAACTCACAACATGAGTGCATTGTTAACTTTTAACTTTTAACTTAACCTTTGGCTTCGGCCAAAGAGGGCCGAAGTCACCACCAAAGTCAAAGTTATCTAACAAACACTAAAATTGAACATATTCCTATTTTAAGTTGCAGGTTTCATACTAGTAGTTAGTCTGCATAAATAAAAACTTACAATCCATTCTACAGATTTCCAGTGCTTGTTTACTGTCCACAACACTGCCACCAGTGACAATCATCTTCTCCATCCCAATTGCCCAGCTGCGTTCTAGCACCTTGACCAGATCTGGAGCATGCTTCTTGCTGCCATGGTATACCCCTTGGTACATCCCATCTGTTAGGTTTGCACCTATATCTATAAAGAGTGAGGTTTTTATATGAATCTTCTCTACATAGTATAAAACAAAGTTGCTTTCTCTGTCCCTATATCTCTATGTATGCTTAAATCTTAAAAATTACGCAACGGATATTGATGCGGTTTTTTTTAATAGATAGAGTGATTTAAGAGGAAGGTTTATTTGTAGTTAAACGCGTGCGAAGCTGCGGGCAAAAGCTAGTTTAAGATAAAATTACAGTTTATTGTTGGATTGTGCCAGTATTAACAAGAACTAAGATTATATTAAATATACACTATATGTAGTGTATATTTGACAACACCCATGCACAGTGGTTACCCTACCGGGCTAAAGCGCTGTGGGTCCCGGGTTCAATTCCCGGCTAGACAGATATCTGAATGATGAGTTTAGATTTCTGTTATTGTTCTGGGTGTTTGTGTATTCGTCTTTGTGTGTCCATGACACACACGACACAGGAGAAAATCCTACTGTGGGGCTGTGTGTAGAAAGGGTCTTTTAAAAAAAAACCATAATAAAAAAATCTTGCCTTATAGTAACAGTTTAATAATGCTGTTTTTTTTTTCAGATATTTCAGTCATATATATGCTAGGATAGATTATGTGAAATCAATTGCTTGAGCATTGTTTGTTTTTATTATTACATTGAAGTAGCAGACAATCAGTCCACCAGATGGTAAGTGGTCAGCGCCGCCCTACTTCAATAAGCAAATTCATTGCTGCCACAATGGATTGTAATGGTTGTCTCAAATTTACGGAAGGCGACGAATGTTTTAATTCCCCTTATTGTAAGGATACGTAATGATAAGGTGAATTAAAATAGGCAGACGGGCCAATTGATGGAAAGTAGTCACTGACGTTCATTAATTAAATAATGGATATAAACAAAAAACCCTGCTAACCTATGAAACTTCGTAAAGTCGACATTCTCCTCATGAATATTATGCGTTCCGTCTGATATTCTGCAGTTTTATTTGAATATTGTATTTTTACTTCTGGTGAATTTTTACTTATTAAAATACTTAGTGATAATCGTGAAAATTTGAAAATAATAAAAAATAAACGCCGGTCTAACCAGAATATACGATCAATCGGTCACTATAATTTTAATTTGAGTATTTGACAGTTTTGTCAATGTCACTGTTTTTCTTCTTAAATTTGTGTGACCGCCATGGATTCAAGTCCTTTATAGCCAATCGAAATTAATATTCTTATATCCTAACATGCACGTTGTCGGACGCTTTATGATAAAAATATTACTATATTTACCTATAAAACCCGACTATACACTTCAATGTCACTACTACGAGCATAGATGTAGGATCCAATTAACACGAGTTTGTTAATTAGTGTTAGGTCCGCTCGACACCTAGACTCGAATGCCATGCGTTCAACGTGTGGATCTGGAAAATAGCGTTGGCGCCAACGTTGGGGCGATCGTTCCTCGTTCATTTTCAGATCCACACGATGGACGCATGGCGTTCGGACCAACGTTGAGACCAACGAGTGTAACCGGCCTTAGTGTCGATTCTTCGACACTGGGTGCGTTCCATTTATTTTATACATTAATCATTACACAAGACATGCCCACTGTTATCGCAATTATAAAAAATAAATGTAACTTGTTTGGGTAGCGAACTTGAGTGAGGTTGAAGAGGTTTGGAGGGCGGCTTTTCCTTTAGAAAGTATTCCCGTGGTCGATGATGCCTTTTTACAAAAAGTCTAGGACTTGCCCGGCATCACATCCACGTTTGCCTGTCTCCTCAATCAGTGTACAGACAACATCGAACCAACTAGACTTTTAGCTGTTTCCGGAGCAGACTCAGGGCACTGGTTGCACGCACTTTCTTCCCGAAATCTTGGCATCATTCTGGATTCTTCAACACTGAGGATTTCAGTAGGTCTCCGGTTTGGTGCCGAGACTTGTGAGTCTCATCATTGCCATGTGACCGAATCGTGGATGGGCTTGGTCGACATGATCTGTCCTACACCAGGAGCGCTGGACGGCACTCTAAATGATTTTTACTCACTTAAACCCCCCCGGTGGCAATCATCAGCGCTACAAAGTAGAACCTGGGATCCCGAGACCTCTGGGAACCTCTGGGGCTACTCTCAATTGAACTATTCGTGTCAGCACGCGACGTACTACCTATATCATTTCTATTGTTAATTGTAAAATGTGGAAACAACATACTTAAGTAGGCACGCAAATGTTTTTATTTTTGCTTTTACTGTTTTTTTAAATCTTTCTTTTGTTATGTAATTTTATATAAAAATAAATAAATTTTAACTATCAGTTCCAAATGTTTTCAATTGTATTTAATTAGACTCGTAAAAAATGAAATCAATTTTATAGATACATACTTGATCCTAAATTCCATGCACACGAAGTAGCGAGTAAAAGCTAGTGTGAAAAAAATCCCATATCAATTAGGAACTTGTTCGTAGAAGTCAGATATGAAATCAACTCTGAGAATGAAGTACGACGGAAACTCGGTTCTCAGAGATGTTGTTGTACAACATGAGATAAACTGTTGCAAAAACAACATACGAAATAATATGAGTTAATTAAAATAATTGTGATAACATATCAATAACTTATTACAAGAACTTGTTTAACTTCACTTATATATCTAGGATTTTTGATTTTTTTATATAGGTATGACGCTATGACGCATCAGACTCATTGAGTACGTTCTATGATTCTGTTGAGTTGCATCCCAACATTAGTGTCCGACTGAAGGTCTAATTCTGACCGAAGCCGAAGCCGAAGCCGATTGTTCGGCAATCACGGCACCTTCGGCCGAAGCCCTTAATTTTAAATAAATAACTTCTAGAGCTACTTAATTAAAATTACTACGCATAGTGTAAAAATACAGTCACAACAGACTGTGCGTGTGCTTTTTGAGCTTCAATATCTCCGTCACAAATCTCCCGGATTTGCGACAGTTTGTTCAATTTCGGTGCTTTTAGAAACCTTCGGCTTCGGCCAAACCTTCGGCCCTTTTTGGCTGAAGTCGAAGATTTCGCCGAAGATGCGATTATTGGCCGAAGGTGGCCGAAGCCGAAGCCGAAGCTTCGGTGGGACACTACCCGACACTAAATGGTTCTCATATTCACCATTACCATCAAACACGAGATGCTTGCACTAACACCATTACGACGACAATCAATTTCTATCGCGGATCGCGGCAGGATAGAATAGAACTCATAGCGTGACTTCAGCAGAAAAGTTTATCACACTTTATAATATTATCGGGAATATTTTTTATAACTTGTGAGTAGCAAACGAGCCTGCAGTCCACCTGATGGTAAGTGGGCACTACCGCCCATGGACATTTATAATCAACCCCAGATAAAAACGGAGTCTTACCTTACCTGAGGTTGACCACAAATGCGTTGCCACCTCTGTGGACTAAGTTGGAACGCCTTGGTTAAGTCTGTCTCCCTGGACACACCCTTCAGACCAGAACACAGCAGTGCTTAGCACTGCCGTTATAAGGCAGAAATAAGTGTGGCGG
>DWPV01001630.1:0-19942 GCA_018251915.1 Urbanus proteus proteus
GAAAAACTCATTAGCGCGCGCTCCACGCGCATGACATTTGTGTTTAAATATGTATTCTTTTTTACTTTTTACACGCGGGTGAAACCGCGGGGTTCAGCTAGTGTATTATATTTTATTAGAATAATTTATTTCGGTGTAGTTCTTAATGTATTTAACCGACCTACAAAATAAACGAATGTGCTTACTGTCCTGAGTTTCTGGCTTAAAAACTTAAAACGCTTTTTACAATCATACAGTAAGATTTTCTTCTGTGTCGTGGGTGCCATGGACACACATACACGAATACACAAACATCCAGAGCCAGAACAGAAATCTAAATTCATGTAAGGTCATGTGTGTTGTCCATGGCACCCACGACACAGGCAATCCTAGTGTGAGGCTATGAGTATGAAGCGTTATTTATTTATTTAGATGTCTGTCTGGCCGGAAATCGAACCCGGACCCATTGCATGTCATACCGGTTTGGTAAGCGTTTCGCCACGCGGGGGACGGGCTGGATTTCTTCTCAAGCTCTCATGCTTCGAGGACATTTTGGACCGTCTGGTGTGATTGGTTTTCAATCTGCTCATATGACCTCCGACAAGAGACAAACATTTTTAGTGTTTAGTTGTAAATATTAAATAGTTCCCGAATTATATACTCGTATACACCGGATCTACTATGTAGTTGAGTATTAAATGCAGAAATGTATCAATATGATAAGTCAATACTATGTGGTTACGACCAATAAATTTGATGATTAATTAATTTACCTAGTCGCTTATTTATTTATTCAGGATCCTGCACATTCGTCCACGGAATCAATCTCTATTGAAGCAGTGTGGTAAATACTCCAGGTTTCCTTCAGTTACGTATACATCAAAAGATCGTATCATCTTCGAATTATTTGCTACTAATACATACACAAACTTAATCTTCCTCAGCGAGTACCTACCTAGCGATTGAATCGGCTCATTACGTGAAACAGCAAATACTAAGGTAGCATAGAAAATAAACATTGTAGCGCTCTCAAAGACAGTCTCCAAGCTCCTAGTACGCTGGGGTATTTCATTAAGTAAGGATTACAGCTGACGAGAGAGAGGTGCGATTAGTTGGAAATCAACTCCGTAAATGATTACCTTGTGTTTATGTCTGTACGTGTTATATGTATTTAAATAAAGCTCTCCACTTATGTAAATATATGTGTGGAGTTTAGAATTTAATTGTTCTCAAATTACATATTATTATTAATAATGTTTTTTTACGAATTTTATAAGAACGAGCATGGAGTCCACGTGTTCGATGTGTTAACAGGTACTCATGGACATTTACAACTAAACTTCATATAAATGTAAACCTTTACTGAGGTCAGTCACACATCTTTTACTACCCTCAAGAACTAATATAAAAAGCCTCGTTTAAACATAGCGTAAAAAATAATATAAGGGTAGAAAATGAATGTCGCCGTGGCGGTTCCGAATTCATACCACGGTAGTTTTTACCTACCACCTTTAAGATATATTATTTAATGCTGTCAGTGTCTTGGTTACACTTCCATGGGACAGCTATCTGGCTCATTTATTTTATTTATAGTATTAGTTAGTTACATATTCACTTGGTTTATAATTATGTTATATTGTAATTATAATATCTCTGTAATTATTATGAAATAAATAAAATACTATTTATTATTATTAATAATATAATAACTGTAAATTAAAAATCATAATATCTTCACAAAAACGAATTACCAGGTGTACAGAAACAATAAGCCATTCCAATGACAGAGAACCTGTAGATCCGTTTCAAATAATCGTATTGTGGATTGAATCAATTTGCATGCCAATGTCAAATCGTGTTTTCTAGAAGATAGATACGTTCATATATTGCCGTTAACCTGCGGGACAGCTAGATTGAACGATTGAGGGTTAATCAATAACCCGTAGAAGCTACGAAACGGTGCAAGATCGAAACTATCTCTTTAAAGCATGCGGTTACAAACATTACAGTTTGACCAAACATTTTTAACCCTAATTATTATAAATGCGAATGTCAGTTTTTTTATTTGTTTGTAACTATTTAACCGATCGTTATGAAATTTTGCACACACATTTGCAGGGGTTTATAAAAGGACATAAAATACCTTTTATTATAAAAAAAGATACTACTCCTAAGGGATAGAAAAATAACATTTATTTCTACAAACTACCTACTTTTACACCTTTTTATTATTTTCATACCTAGGGCCTCGTGATAGGATCGAATTGCATTTGCATTATACTTGAAGCATACAAACCTAACTATTATAAACGCGAATGTACATGCACACGTTAACACGAGCGAACCCGCGGTTAATAACTAGTGAAAAAATATTTTCAATTTTATTTTTTCAACAATCTGAATTATTAAAGCAAGCTCATATCACTCTTGGCAAATTGTTATTACCTATTATTTTACTTCAAAAGTTTTCAAATCCGATCACAGACGCTTCATTTAGCAATTTTGACGTTCCTCGAACTAACTCCTAAAGCCATCTTAATAAACTTATCGTATAATCGCTTCGGACGCCATAAAGTCATTTCAAGTTCGAACAATCTCACCAACAGAAATGCCTCTATTCATACAGCCGCGGAACAACAATAAACTACTTAGTACAACTGTAAGTCGGCGTTGAATTAAATTATTAACTCGGCACTGACACAACAGCGGCCCACGAGGGTTTAATGTTTCAGCGGAATGTATAAACGACGGGCTATTTGATGAGAGCTTCAAAACATAACGTTTTCTAACACTACGGGAGGATTTTTATAGTGACATGATTGTCATGGATACACAAAAAGGTGATAACACAAACACCATACACAGAACAGAAATTTAAATAAGCCATTCAGATCTATCTGACCAGAGATCGTACCATGAGTCGCGTGGTCAAACATAATGATGAAGACATTGATTAAAAATATATATACGCGTCGAATAGATAACCTCTCTTTCCTTGGGAAGTCGGTTAAAAAACAAATTACCTACTGCCTACTTACTACATTTGACTTGTATCATTACCAGTTGTATGTATATTAATGACTTGGACGCAAAACCTTGGCATTTCTTTAAAATATTTATTGTTTATTTATTTATTTATTTATTTACTAATTTATTAAACCTTTACAAATATAAGTTACAAAAGGGGTAACTTAATGCCAGATGGCATTTATAATCTGAATCCTGAATTTCTGATATCTATACTGGTATCTGTTTGCACTTATTTATGCACTAAAAGCTCTACAAATCTTTAAACGTTGGAAACGTTTCCATTATCTATTGAATAAACTAGAAAGTGGTATCAAACGTCAAACGACGTATCGTACTTGGCGTGCCGCCAGACAGTGATTCTAAACCGCGGGCAGCTAAAAGCCCTACATTCAACTTACTACACTAAACGTTTTAATAAATAACAACTAAGTGTACAATTCGTTTCAGTCCGCAATTAGTTGCTTTACAAACAACTTATTCGGTCATAAAACTATGCTGCACAAACACATGTCACACGTCAAGGGACGGACCGTGCTTGGCGTGTTTCCAACGTACTAATTTTGTACTGAACAACACTATAGTAACACTCCCGTTACAACCAAAAAGAACTATATAACAGTATATACTTATATGTAAAACAGAAATCGCGCTTAGCTTTGAGTTTCGTATAAATCATCTGCAAAGGTAAGCAACATCAAGAAAGTTGCTAGAACCAGTATATATCGATCAGGAAGATACCACCGCCATACTATACTACTTTTTTATTAGTAGAAATGTGTAGATTTCTTTCTAACAAATTTAAGTCCATCAGGCGATCATATTAATCTTAAGAAGTAACAATGTTTCTGTGACTGATCGACTGGCAGAACTCCAGATCTACCTGGAGTTTGTTATAGATGGCTATGGCAGTGACTATTTACCACATACAGGATTGAAAGCATCCGAAACATGTTAGTTCACGTTGTAGTCCTCCTAGTACCTCCTAGCAATTGTATTAGAAGAGCACTGTAAGATATACTATTGTAGTTTACTTTAGGATATTTTAGGCCTGGTCCAATTTCGAGAGAGACAGTTCAGAAAGGAAACATAGACGTGTTGCATCCATTATCCAACACGAACTTAGAATCAGTAAGTATTTGAACTTTGTATAGTAGTCTTATAAATAGGATATAACTACACTGCAGTGTACAGGCTAGAATTTTATATCAGAACCGCCAAGTGTAAACTTGTCCGCTTGGATGCCGGTCCGGCGGCCGTCCAATTAAGTTTCCTCCCGTGATTAATGACGTTAATGTCCAACAGCGCCAAGTTCTCCGGCTTCTCGCTAAACATTTGCTCGCCATCTACAAGGCACTGGGAGTTGCTTGTGGAGCTACTGACTACTTTCTTACCGCGATATTGTTCGCGCAAACTACTGCGATACTTTCATGATAATATTGCAAACTGGCTGAACCAGACGACGCTTCGCTGTAGCTCAATTTAGTATTAATTTAAATTTTCGACCACTGGTCGAAATTGGACCATAGGCATTATTGAATTTTAGACCTTTTTATGTTTATTTTTTGCGACGTTATAGGCTTGAAATTTCCAGTTCCGTACCCGAGGAATCTTTGAAATAAAAACTATAAATCCTTTTTATCTCTTAATCTTGAATCGAAAACATCTACTGTAGTACGAAATATATTGCATGACGTGTAAAATAAATCAAGTCAATGTATACTATAAATATAATATTTAGAGTATACTAACATCATATTCCCACTTTCTTAAGCCCCTTAAGGCCTTACATGTTTATTAAGGAAGTCGGATAGCGACTTCATAGATAACTTTAAACAGCCTTAGTCACTTTCTTAGTCATTTTTTCATAAACACAGTACTAAGCACGACACCAGTTTCTCACTAAGTCAATGTGTTCATCGTTTACTTTGTAAATTACGTGATCACGAGTATATTTTAAGTTTAACGCTTTTAGCGCGTTGCAGCGGGCAAATGTTTAGCAACAAGCTGCCGAGTTGGGTATTAGCGTCATTAATCACGTAGAAAACTTAATTGGACGACCATAAGACGGACAACCGGGCGGACGAGTGACTTACATTCTTATATTATATTTCCTGTACATTCTGAGATTGAGTGACAAGAGTTTTATAAAGTGAATTTAACAAGAAATTTATCAAAGTACAATATTAACTATTATATTAACTTTTAATGATAATTAGGTAGGTAGGATAATAATTAGGTACCTAATTATCACTAAAAGGGGGCTCCGGGATTGCGGGCGGGTAATGTGAGAGCTCTAACGGTCCATCCAGCAGCCCCGGGAAGGACGGCAGTATGTGTGATCGCATACCGCCGTACACCTGACGGTGTGACGAGAGCAGCGCTCGTCCGAGCTGAGCCCGATGGGGCAACGCGCTCAGAGGACTCTGGAAGTGTTCCTTGCTGAGACTGCGTAGTCCTCTTCACAGCGCCAAGGACGGCCACCAAAACCCACATAACTCGGCGTCGCTCCCGAAGCATCGGGTATCTTTTGAAGGGTTTCTCCTCAACAAAAAAAGGTACCTAATTATCATATTATGATTTTACGCAAATAACGTTTATGTTACTTTTAATATATTTATCAAAATACCTAAAATTGTATTAATAAAAGGTGGAGGGATGAACTCAGTAGAAAACAACTACACCACTAACGCAACTTGCTTCCTGTTATTTATTAATTTCATCAGTACCCGTAAAAGAAAACCATCTCTGGTATACTATAATTATATTACCACAACACAATTAGGACCATTTTTATACCTAGACTACGTATTTTAAAATGGTTGCAATATTACTAAGCCAGGATGTCTTACTCCTAGCGATCACCCATCCAAATCTATGAACAAAGTATGATACTTAACTCTGTTCATCGGATAAACATGATTTTTAATTCTACATATACCTACAACTATAAAACCTTACTTTACCCATACATTATATACCGTTTCCTTTCTTCAGTAATCGCAAGCTGTATACAAAGATAAACCCCTAACTGTTATAAAGCACCGAGCAACATGCTACCGACGCATTCAGTAACGCCCCCGTTTCCTACAACTTAATCGTGAAGAAGGGCTCTTTAATTTGACAGCGTAAATCGCCTTTATATTTAGACCATTGCGTCACTATATTCAAATAGCTGTCTGCTCGATTAGATCTCTATTGACTCCGAATTTTATTTATGTACCGTCGCAGTAATATGAATTTGGATATATTGGCTTTTTTCAAGAATGATTTCCATTTTCCAAGTTTGTGTTCATACCTTAAACTCCTATGTCCCAATGCTAGGGTCATTTATTTTCACAACTGAAGGTTGTCTAAAATGTACTACATCAAGTAAGTTGAAAAATTCCTTAATGGATGGATTCAAAATTAATTATCACTTACAGCTAAGGAACACAGATTTACTGTTATATCTACTTAACTAAAATTCTTTAAAATTACATTTTTTTTTTGTAAAGACAGTGTCGCATTAACCTCATATTAAAACAATATGTTCATGGCAACGAGTTCGATTCCCGGTGGGATGCAATAGATTTATCTATTACGGGTTCCCAATATTCGTTTATGAAAAACATCTGACATTTCACCTTAGTATCTACATACTTTATTATCCTCATTTTGGTATCAATGTCGTCTAAAAATAATAACGTAAGATTTAACCAGCCAGCATCTTTTAGTGCACATTTTAGTCATTTCATTACAAGACTTCCTGCGGTTTTAACTTAGTACCTACTTATTTCCAAGTTAAACACGGCACAACTTTCGTCGTTGTATTATGGCAGCAAGTTCGTGCTTTACTCAATTATTTATGAGACGTTAAAGTACGTACGTACTGCGCGTTACAGTGTGAATGTAACTTTTGAAGACGTCGTTTTAGCGTACTAGTTTGGTGGATGATATAATTCGTTTCAGTTTTTAAATTAAAAAAATATAGGATGTATAATTAGTGTGTCGTATGTAACGAATCAGATGATACATGCACCCGTATTCTTACCTCTAAAGTGTTTATAAGTACAAAATGTAATAATGTCGATTGAATGTAAAATTATACCTAATTATTTATTTTTAATCACTATACCTTCGTCATCGTCATTAATATATTTTTATTTGACCCTAATATGAGTATCTGTATATTCTAGTTATAAATCCTTTTATAATATAAACAAAGCCCCTCACCTGTCCATGGTTGACGAAGCCGTGCCGCGTCGCGATGTCATCCACGTGCTCCGCTCCGGCAGGCACGTGCACCGCAAAGTGGTTGTGGTACACCGCTTCCGGGAGGCACGAGCACGTGGACACTAGCAGCGCGACGATGAGCGCGGCGAGCGGCGCGGCGAGCGGCGCGGCGAGCGGCGCGTCGAGCGGCGCGCGCCATGACAACATGACAGAGTTGGCTCGTTGTCACGCGCCTAACACAACCGCATCTGGCGTTTAAGGCGCGGTAACTACGTCACTGCACTCCACTAACACTTTGTCATCACCGGGTGTTTGATGTTACACTCGCGACGCCTGTGGCATGCCTCGTTATCTGGAACAAGAGAGGATTTTTAAGGTTTTTAAGGCAAAACAATAATTAACTGGCCCTAGTGAGCGTGGCAACACATAATATCATCAACCCCAAAATGCAGACCTACGAGAGAAAAACCATTATTACGTTACGGCTCTAGTGGCTTTTGTATGTAGTATGTGCATAAATAATATGTTCGCCTTTAGAATACTAGAATATGACGCTAGCTTGCTAGGTAGAATATTTGTGTTGGTAGTATCTGAGTTGGCATAGAGATGTTTAGGTACTTAAGTCTTCGCGTAGATACGGCGGTTAATTAAAACGAGTCTCTACTCGACTCTGCCTCGAACAAAGGACGTGCAGTATTAAAATTTAATAAGGACATACACATTCCCCATGGCGCTCGACAACCGCTTACTTTTAACGTTTGTACGCCATAAATATAAGGGGATATTTAGGGCACCATAAACATATTTGTTAGCGGCACAGGCGCGGCGAATCAAGCGGCGGATGAAACGCAATAAGCGGACGCACAAACGCGAACAAGTTAAAAAAATCCGGTGGAAATCCCGAGATAATCCAGATAAGCCACGCGGGCAAAGTATGAAAAGCCTGACCGTGAATATATCAAAAATATTTATGAAATTTCATTTGGAAATTTATCCACCGTCCGCGCTGCGCGTGGCCTTTGCGAGGATTCTTTGTGGAGTCTGACGGTTTCCCTTTGAGACTTTTTTTTTCGAGGTTTAACGAGCGTCATATGTAGACAACATCGGAAGCTACTTAAGGCTACGGACGTTTCTGAGAAAATACCGAACAAACTATGTACTTTATTTCTATCCAACTAGAATTCTATAGTAGTGTAGGTCTGTAGGTACATTATTTTCCAAAAGCTCATCTTATCTTGATCCTATCGTATATACGGACAAGAAAATTCATATTATGATTAACAATTCCTTTTTTTTTCGTTATTTAAAATTATATTCTTTAGAACGTTGCATTACAGCTGTTTCGTCGGCGTCGCATAAAGTACTAAAAATATCACCACATCGCACTATAAATTGGAATTTTTACGATTGCTAGGAGGGAGATTGAATAAGCCAGCATACGACATTTCGTGTCGACGGTGGGCGACGCTGGTCTAAGTGATTAGTGCATTATTGACTAGCCGAATCCCGTGACTTCGTACTCGCAGATTACACTAAATATTAGTATCTATTTATGTACATTGCGTGCAAAGTGGGAATGAGCCGCTAGTTACACATATGAACCTTACTTACGAAAAGCGCATTTCAATCATCATTTGCGTACTTTGAAAGATCGAAGGATACAGGGAAACGACTTTGTTTTAAATTATGTAGATTCAGAGAAAAAACTTTAAAAATAAGTAGCTATCTATCTGAAGTTAGTGATTACATAATATTGCATCAATCACATGTGACTAAGAATAACTTAATCATAACAAAAGCAAAAAGCTTGCCACTACCCTAACATCTAAATCCGCGCGCGATTCTCACAATCTCACATTACGCTCATATGTTTAACTATAGCCACATACATTTTAAAGGCATACCACGGCACCGCACTGCAGTCTCGGCTCTTTACGATTATGTTCGTGAAGCAGGGATGTCCTCACCAGATTCGCGGAATTCTAATATCCTGTTCGTCAGGATTGCTCGCTGAAATCCTCGTAAAATCCCTTGGTGTAGTCGTATGTCGCGTGTATTTTGGATATTCACCATGTACGTTTCTGGTGCTGTTCATTGGCTAAAAGTTTCACTGCTTTGTTCGACAAATAAACAATTTAATACACCTGTAGTCACTGACCGCGCGAGCCTGATGGATTGTTCTATACTCTGAATATTGAATTTTAAAGCCAAAGATCGATAGGGTCCACGTAAAGTAACACTATATCACATCTCACTCTAAATAATTTGCTTTAAGCGTAATAAAAACATAAATAGGGAAATTGATGTACCTATGTGTCCGTAATTTTACTGAGGGAAAGTCAATACATGCTAATAATACATTACACTCAATATTAAATACTTATCCACACCATATTGACATACTACACTGTATACTCACAACAAAATTTTCAGAACACCTAATTTATGTGTACAATTTTATTCAAAAAACACAAATTCACCACCGCAACTTATATAGAACGGTTCCGTGGCCTACTCTCGTTATACTATCACTTTTTAATCATAGCCATCGGTATATCATCGCAAGTTCGAATATATCGTATATATACCTACGTCATTTGCTAAAGGTTACATTCTCACCTTCAACCTTTGGAGTTTAGTAATAGCGGCTCGGGGTATTAATATTTATGAGGGCAACGTCGAGCATATCGGTACTGACATTTGAACGAACACATTTCTATATGTAAGAGTATTACTTACGAGTATCATTTGTCTAAAGTTAGACACCTTTTGTTTCGATTTTGAGTTACGATGGACGGTGATAGTTTATTTATTTACCTTATTATTAGGGTACTAATACTGATTCGAATCAAAGGTAGATTTTGGGGTTATTCATATTATTCATAACTAGCTTTTGCCCACGGCTTCGCACGCATTAGGTTGTATAAAAACCTACCACCTGAATGGCTCTATCTATTAAAAAACCGCATCAAAATCCGTTGCGTAGTTTTAAACATCTAAACGATAGGGATAGACAACGGAAAGCGACTTCATTTTATACTATGTAGTGATAGTGATGTGTAGACCACAGGTGTAGAGCGTTACACATGATACCACTGATCCTAGATAAGACATCGTTTCTAATCATTCTTTAAATTATGCGTCGACCGATGGTTATTCACGCTATAGTTATAAAAATATGCATTCCTATAAGCAAAATAATTATATTTAATAATTATTCCGAAACTTACAGCTAAGTTTAATTTCCAGACTCGTTTATTTTTAATGAACTCAATCAAAACACAAAAAATACCTTTTCTTTACACGTGTCCTTAATACATATCTACCTACTTTATTGCAAAGCAAAGCTCACACCACGCAAATAGAAGGTAATATTTGTGTTTTAAATGCGGCGCACATGTGTCGACCTTCCCTGGGACAATGTTTAAAAGGGCCTCGGAGGCACCCGAATTAATTGTATGCGATCGAAGGGATAATTCCATTAGGACCTCCAGATCGGGGCACAGACAGACGAGGCGAAATATTTACGAGGTAATAACCGGCGGCCGCATATTTATTTATTCGGTACCTACGCATTGAAAATTCCGTTGGCATACAAGAATTTCAATTGAAAAATTCAAAGGATTTTTCCGTAATTTATTTTATTACATTCGGATAGATGCTGATTTTGAGTTTAGAATTCATATCGGCATCATAGGTCATCGTTTCATGTGTCCTTATAGTACCAGGACTAGAATAGGGCTACGGTATCCCCTGCCTGTCGTAAGAGGCGACTAAAGGGACTTCCGAGGTTGTGGGCGGCTAGAGTGGGAGCTCGAACCGTACGTCCAGCGACCTCGGGAAGGACGGCGGTATGTGTGGTCGCGTGCCGTCGTAAAAATTCGCATGTATCGGTTCAGCAAATGCTCGCCGGGGCAGAGCTCGAAGGGGCATCGCGCTTGGAGGACTTTAGTGATGGTGCTAAAGTTCCCTGAGTCCTCCACATAGCGCCAAGGATGGGCACCGGTGTTTAGTGCGGTAAAAATATACATAATCCATATAGCTCGGCGTCGCTCCCAAGGCGTCGGATACCATTTAAAGGTTTCCCCTCGTCAATAAAAAAGGTAATCGTTTGATAAATAACAGCTCGTAGATAAACTTTTTTATCGTATAGTAATTTTCTACAATATTCTACATCTTTATGTGCCTACTTCCTTACATGCTGTGTCTTGCGCATAAGCATACATCTGGAACTGGAGTTACTTACCATACCGATTTATCACTCAAATAATCACTTGTCTTAATGCTACGAAAACTCTACAAAGACCTAATTAATTCACAATTTGTTCTAAAATCCCGTTGTCTTAGTTCGCCCGTCATCCAGTAACATTGGCCTTCTTGTCATAATTAATTCAGTGGCAACCGAAGTCGGTGCGGGAACGAGGAAGACTTCATTTAATGCAACGTCTAGCTTTATTAACGTGACACGGAGTGAGCCTTATTTAAAAGACGGTGGGAACTACACCGTTATTATTAGTTATTTAGTAGTTATCAATAACTCTTAGCCGGTAAAATACTCAGGTATTTGATTTAGTAATTAATCGACAAGTATTGTCTACCTAAAACTAAAATTGATAACAAACAGGAATTGGTAGGTGCTTAAAACGCCGGCTACTGTCTTGCTTGAAGATAATTACATTTACCTCTATTGCTAAAGCTTATGTAACTAATACGATATACGTTTTTTCATCTTATATATCCAATTAAATAAATTCCGCTTTTTTGAAACCTGAAGTGGGTCATGTATACAATCTTACATTTGGGTATGCTGAGCAAGAAGTTATTATAGACATAAATAAAATGTATATCAAAAAAGTTCAACCCTTTTTCTCACCTTTTATATAAACCTCCACTTTTATTATACCGCAACTTTGCGCCATTTTTTATTTAACAGAAAAATAAAAAATACATGTCGTTAAAAATGTACAAAGGTCGCTTTATATTCTAGTTTACTCGTACGTTTTTTTTTTTGTTCTCTCACAATATTTATTTTATTTTATTCGAGATCAACACAAGTGTTGTGTTCTTTTTGTCAAAACAAAAAAGCCTTTTACATATGTCATAAGAGTTTTATATATTGTGACGTCACAGTTCACTTCAATCGTTGACCATCATACTCGTAAACTATATAACAAGTTAACCATTATTATCAATTGTTGTATGGTCAGGTTTTTTATTCTTTATGAAATCAACATATCTGTTATACTCTTTACGACAAAACAAAAATGCCGTTTAAATATATCATAAACGTACAATTGTGACGTCATAATTCTCTACAACAGTTGACCATCGTAAACTACAAAACAAACCCACTATAACAGCCGTCGAATAGTGGATCGGACACAGAATCACAACAGTTTAGATTAAGATCGTATAACGTATTGACAAACGTGATTGTGACGTCTAATAGACCCGTACACTGTGTGTGGGTTCGGTCCCGATTAGGAACTGTATCGACAACCGACGAGGGGCGAGAAGCGAATGTTAAGCTAGCTGAAATAATTGGTGAATTTTATATTATTTTTTATTTACTCATAGACTGTATTAACGTATCTGGTGTAATGTGTATAACGAACTTCAATTCAGAACACAACATCAATCTTAAAATCTCTGAGTTCTTGATCACGAGTCTTTGTTCACGGATAAGATAGCATTTCATCCGTGACCAAACTCACTTGAGCCCTTGGAGACTAAGTTTGACCAAATTGGATAAGTATGTTTGCCTTACCACACCTTTCAAACCAGAACACAGCAGTGCTTAACATTAATTTTATAAGGCACAAATAGTAGTAGCGGCGGTGGTATCCCCGGAGTCAAATCACAAAAGATTCAACTACCCTAAAATGTACGAATGAATTCCATTTGTTACGGTACTATTTAAGAATACTGAATTTCTATGAGTTATGTTCATTTAATTTTATTACATAAAACTAAATAAAATAAAGGTATAGGCTTGAGATGCATTTCCAAATTATCAGTTCTGTTACTTCCGAATAGTAAATGACAATTAAACTTAAGCGAGCGAATCGCTCATCGCTCACCCGCTTGCAGTGGTTCCAGTGAATCGTAAGCCGTGTACGGGGTTCACTTAATAACATAGTATATAAATATAGCACCACAAGCCCCCTGAGCCCAATATCGAACGGGCGTTATTGAATCACTGGCTCATATAATAACATAAGTTACTGGCGGAAGAAAAGTTCATTTCGCCTTTATAACATTACTAGCCGGACGAAGTTCTGCCCTTTCCGGTAGGTGGCGTGAGATTGGTTTCATAATTACAGTTTAGTGTCTTATATCGATCACAGTGTCGTGTGTTGGGTTCTTTTTAATTTTATTATCTTTATTTTTGAGATAAAAACTAATATAGATTATGGTCATAGTGGCGTTAAATTGTCGTATCTACAAATTTAATGCATGATCTAGCTGATCCCAGAGGTCTCACCCGCCTGTAAAATGTAAAAGGAATACATATTTAAACATAACTAAAATCCTGCCCTATCGCGAGTACGCACGTATGCGTGTGGAGCGCGTGGTAATGCTTTTTTTAATAAAGTAGCTTGTGTTACGCCTTAAACTTTCAGCTATCTTCCAATGAAAGTCCTGTCGAAATCGGTCTAGCCGTTTAGAAGATTACCTCAGCCAAACAGACAGACAAGCATTTTATTAATTGCATTTTTGTTATAGGTATCGTGTATACTTTCGTATGCATTGAATAAAAAGTTGTTATTTTGAAATCACAAACAGACACTTTAATTTTATTTATTTGTATAGATATGACCTCATCAGAATCTGATACTATACAACTGTTCCGGTACGGAGCATGGGTTTTTTACCAGAGTGAGCAGGGTTTAGATAATAGTCCACCACGCTGGTATACTTCAAGTTTACCAAAATACCAAATTAATTTTGGTGGAACTTGATCACAAATTTTTTAAAGATGCCCAGACGTTTAAGTTTCCTCACGATATTATCCTTCACCATTAAAGCCAGAAACATTTTTATAATACTCTCATACGTCCGAAAAATGACAAATGCTTATCTAATATTTTATTATTTATCGAAAATAATTGGCACTAAGTTATTTCTAAGCGAAATTAATATTACACTAATATCAAATAACTTACTCATTGCTCATGAAAAATTCCATAATTACGACGCAAAATTACCTTTTTTTCGTATTTTATTTGAAGACAATATGTAGGTCAGTATTTTATAATTCATGCTAGAGGAATTTCATCAAATTCCTCATAACATTCTCCTAATATTGAACAAAATTTTTAGAGTTCATAGAGCCTTTATTAAAAACAAGTTACGTTAGGCATGTAGTTGAGCGATAACGGCCAAGTTTTATGAAATGAGAAATATCTATAGAGAAGAGTATTTTTCTTTTATGTTGTTACTAGGATCTAGTCCGCACTTTTTATTTTACGTAATGAAAACATTCATACAGTGGAGGTTAGTGGTCAACACAACCTATAGACATCTGTAGGTTCGCAAATCCAAAAAAACAACGTAAGTCAATCTTAACTTAAGTGTAACTAAACTATTCCATTTGCTCTCCGAAAGACTAGGCTGGGACGCTTTATAATCATTGTATGTCCTTACCGACGCCGGCATGTTCCAAAGTTTATTTTTTATTTTTTGTAATTATATAATTTTGGACGAACCTCGTGGTGGAGTGGTTACCATACCGGTCTGATCCGCAATGGGTCCTGGGTTCGACCAGACAGATATCTGAATGACGAATTTAGATTTCTGTTCTAGGTTTGGGTGTTTGTGTATTCGTGTATGTGAATGTCCATGGTACCCACGACACGGGAGAAATTTCTACTGTGGGGGCTATGAGCGTTGAAAGCATTTTAATAACAATATAACACATTTTAATTTTTACTTCGGTTAGTATAATACATAGTTGTATCTTAAAATATTATGTTAAATACTTCACATCACCCATCTACAGAAACAAATTCCATGTACCTTTTCTGCCCAATCAACCGGCTTAGTAGTAAAAAATATATTTAAATTACAAATTAGGTCACAAAATAAATATTGGCACTAATTAGTATTAGTACGTTCTAACACTAATTGGCCCTTGATCTAAATTAAATATACACTTCAATGAAACTCAATAGGAATTAAGCTTCTAAAAATACACGCTTCCGTGAACAATTACTCTAAATAAAAGTACTTCAATATCTTTAATTTGTTTTTCAACGAACACTCTAATTCGACTTTGTTAATAAAATATTCTCTCGGAAAGTCGCAAACTTTGCACTACTAATACTCGATGTATTGATAACAAACAACTAACAAAGATATATCTCAAACAAAGACATCGCTCAACCTTCCATCGTTCATTCGATTCAGAATATCCGCTTCCGATTCGCCACTGCCAATTAAAGCTTTCATCAAAATTCCCGATATCCAAACCCTAACCGCATTGTCGATGGATTCCTCGAGGCGCCAAAACCACACCGACGAACACCTCAATAATTAGCCGGTTATTCGCGGCAGTCGAGCATCGCGGTATGAATAAAACATCTTCGACGTAACTGGGCCAACATTACGACCAGCCCCACTTGAACCCCCATCGCTGTTAGTGGTCAAATGATCGGGGTCTAACTTGTTTTGGATCCGTGAACTCGCTCGCCCGGAGCCGAACGCAAACAAGCCCGCCCGTCGCAAACAAAGCGCTGCGTAGCAAAAAGCAGTCACTGTTAAATGGATTAACAAAGGCGTTTGAAACAAAATTATAAACATTTGTTTAATACATAGTAACTTGTTAATAAGGATTGCTCACAACCATACAATAACAATGCCCTCTGCCTATGCTAAAAGCCTTCCCCAAGTAACATTATAAAATGAATTAAATGTAAAAATATTACAACATAGATTTCATGTTTTTGTTTGAAATAAAAAATATATACCACTCAAATATCGGTTCTCCATTCATTTTACAATGTTGACTGTATTATAAAATATCACACATCCATAACAATCAACCTCAAACACCATCACATCATCTTTTAAACTCATTTCCCAAGTTTTCGTGCTACATCAATATTTCAATTTCAATATTCATCATAACAATAAACTCGTTCCGACGCTCCGACGAGCTCGACTGCGGAACGCGCGGAACTTATCGGAAAAACGACCGCTTGTAATAAAAACATTACGCGCACCCGATGAGAACCCGCGCTTGCTTCGTGAGGAAACTACTAATATCTACAGTTCTTATACATCATTCATACAATACAGATTTAATGTATTTTATTTTCGTATATGTAGTGATAAAGCCGAATGTGTAGATTTAAAAAATCAACATTGTTAAATCACTTGATAGTGTCAAATACTTCATATCTACGGAATGAAAGAAATTCATCAAAACAGTAAACTCGTTCCGACGACGCTCCGACGAACTCGACTGCTGAACGCGCGTAACTTATCGGAACAACGACCGCTTGTATTAAAATAGTGCGCGCACTTGATGAGAACCCGCGCTTGCTTCGTAATGAAACTAATAACACTTCTTGTACCAATGAATTTCAAGTATTTTATTTCTCAGTTTGTAATGTTAAAACCAAATGTGCAGATCTTTACAAAACAATCCAGACAATTCAATCAATAATGTTCTCAACTACATATGAATTAAACTAACTCTTACCTGCGACTTCGTACGCATAAGCTATGCTTTAATAATGTAGGCTTGGGGATAATTTAGTGACTATTAAAATGAATATCCTTTCTCTTTTATATGTAGAGAATAGGAATGAAGATAAACTATAGATGGAAACGACAATAACAAAATGTAAAAAATGCAATAAATAACGCAAAATTGAAAGAAGTAATTCCGCAAGATTTCCGTACAATATCAATATTTCAATTTTCATATTCATCAAAACAATAAACTCGTTTCGACACTCCGACGAACTCGTCTACATCGCGGAACAACGGTCGCTTGTAATAAAAACATTACGCGCACACGACGAATACTCGCTACTGGAGCGTGACGAAACTACTGAGTTCTTGTAAAAAGACGAATCTACGTCGAAAGTTATCTTTGAGGTCTAGAAACTTTGTATTGTTAGTGTTTCTATTACTTTGTCCATATTGCTAAGATTTTCCCAAGATTACGATAAAAAGGACCCTTTGTTTCATTGTTTATGTTATCAGATTACGATTAGGGTTCCGTACGGATAAATCATAGAGTTATTAATCATTCTATTATTTACTGTACGTAATGCTGCCAGTATCAAAAAGTTGATTGAATTAAGTTTAAATACTCAATAATTAATGCGGCTTAATGTCAGTCGGGGCCGATGCTGATGATTGCAAATTAAAAAGAAAACCTATTTTGATAAATTTATTAAAATTTAATAAACAAAGTAAGAAAATTTCCGAATGGATCATTATACATCTAGATTACAAGTACCGCTTTTGTAAATCCTCGAGTTTATTTGTCAACTAATTTAATAACATCTAAACAAGATCAACAATTGTGTACAAAACTAAAACTTTGTCGAGTAACTAATGAGATTTCTTGAAAATACGTTCTATCTAGAAATATTCATAAATAACTTGTTTTGTTTGAGTTGAACATTAGCTCACACTCGATAAGGGTAATAATAAACGGGGAAACTTGCCTCGGGCGTAACTTCAGGAATACCCGAGTTAGTGGGTAATAAAGGACCATAAAAGTGATGAAACACTTCCATTTGTCAGATTCCAGATAAAATTGTAGGCAAGACTGTGTGGGTATTGTAGGCGTGAAGATTTCATAGTAAGTGTTTTGTCTATACAGCGTGAAATAGGTAATAAGTAACTAATTCGTCAATAAATCAATTTGGTATGAAAGGTAGGCAAGATGGAATCAGTATGGTTCCACCAAGAAAGGACTATCATTACGCCTATTTTAACAATCAACAGTTTTTCGTTTCATGTAGAAGGAAGTTAATTCCAGATGACTAATGTTTATGTGACTTATTATGTGGTGACCAATTTAGTAAAGTTGTAAAAAACACGTCGAATTCATATTTACAATGCCATCATTACACAACAAACTTTTTTTATTATTCATCAAAAGCGTCAAAATACGTCAAGAACAAAGTCACAATTTCTACATTAACTTCCGCTGTTCCAAAATCCGGAACGCTATCTATTGAAGCCGACTCTAGTCCATTAAAAACAAAAGGAATTGTTAAGATGGCTTATTATGCCGAGACACGCGGTAAGGCGTACGGCTCGTAGCTCGTAGCACCGCGCTACGGTCGCTACGGCCGCTACGCCGCGTGCTACGGCCGTGAGACATGAATAAGTAATAATAAATCGGTCAAGTGAGAGTAGAGCTCGCACATGGAGGGCTCCGTAACACTAAATGTTTCTCTGTTAAATGTGTTGTGAAAATTTTAACTGTACTGTTATTATGGTATAATAGATAAACAGCGAAATGTCAAAAAATACCGCTTTACTGTATGGGGACCCTTGTATTTTTAACCGTCTTCAAAAAGGAAGAGGTTCTCAATTCGGCTGTATTTTTTTAATTATTAACTTTTAGTATTTTTGGTATAGCTGGCATAGAAATATACAATTTATAAAAAAATCAAGGGTCAAGTTTTTCCGATTTAAGAGATAAAGGCCTGTGACAGACGGATAGACAGACGGACAGACAGCGGATGCTTAGTAATAGGGTTCCATATTTACCCTTTGGGCACGGAACCCTAAAAATTCTGTTTTTGTGAATAACCAATGCTACGTTACGTCATTCTAGGTCATTGTTTAGCCTTTTCAGACCCGCTTTCGAGCTCGGCCATAGCTCCAGGTGCCTACTCTGTATGTAAATGTATACGTTAACGGAAAATGTGAGGCCTATAAAAGACTACGTTATGTGGTACCGAAATTTACTTTACAAGCTTTTTAAAGAGCTGCACAAGCTACTGGTTTTAATATATAAAACATAGTTATTTTGCTTTCAGCACAAGCACTAAACTGAATAAAGTTAATACGGTTCAAATTTCCAAATTTTAGCAACTAACTTTGTTCACTGAGAGTAACTTTACATGTAAATTTGTTAATAAATAATTAATGACTTACATCATTTAATTGTGGACTTAGAAAATAAACAACACAGATTTATAATTTTAATGCTGCAACTTTTTGTTTAGATGGAGAATTTTAAAATCTTTAAAATCTTTCTAATAATTATGCATGAACAAGTACGTCAACATCCCCTGTAATGACCCACTTCGTAGCGATGGGGTCTGACGCCACAACGTCGAGTGGCGGTCCCTGGAGGCCTATTGTAACGTCCTGTAAGCGGTTGCAATCGGTATGTAGCTATTTACAATGCTCACGTATATGCAGCGATCCTTGTACTGAAGGAGTTTCAATATTTGTAATAATTACTACTCAATTCCAAATTCAAATATATCTAATCGCACACACGCTAATCCTTTTTTTTTTCAAAATTAAAATAGCCTTTGTTACGTGTTAAAACTTCAGTTATATTCCAGTAAATGCCCCGTCAAAATAGGTTCAGCCGTTTAGAATATTACCTTAGTCAAACAGACAAAAAGACAAACAAACAAAAAAAATGCATTTTTGTTATAAGTATGTTAAAAAATATTTTGAAATCACAGACAGACACTTCAAATTTATTTATTTGTATAGATGAATGTCATAT
>DWPV01001631.1:0-19926 GCA_018251915.1 Urbanus proteus proteus
GAAGGGTGTGGCTAGGGAGATATACTTATCCGAGGCGTTCCAGCTCAGTCCTCAGGGGTAGCAACGCATCTGTGGTCAACCCCAGGTATGACCGTGATTATATCTGGGGTTGATTACACATGTTCATGGGCGGCAGTGGCCACTTCCAATCAAGCTCGTTTGCTACTCACATGTTATAAAAAAAGTTTCATATACTATTCCTAATTGGAGATAAGTCAATAAGATATTTTGTAGTATGTCAAACGTATGGAAAATATTGTGTTGCTTGCTTGATCACACTTCAGTTTTATTTATTTGTATAGATTGTAAATATCTATTGGCTTCAGAGAACAATTACAAGTATTAAAGCTATTGTACACGAAAGAAATTATTTTTTGTTTACAAAACAGAATTTATTCTAAAATATTACTATTAGTTGACTGATTTTTGATGCTGGTCTGTTGATTCACTAACACCTAAATAAATATAACTTTAGTTACCAAATTTGAGCTGCGAATTTCAGTTTCACTCCACGAGGTGTTAAAAGGTTGTAAGGTAATTCAAATCATTAAATGGAAAGGTCTGTTCTAATTAATATCATGTTATAAATGTCTTTATTAAGAACATTGGAGCGAGCGCCAGGACAAAGGGGAAACAATTATAAAATTTAACATTTAAAGGTCAAATTTTCTGAAGCATGTAACTTAATTTGAAGTGTATCTTAGTGCGTTAATAACGTGTGCGAATGAAGTAAACGAAAGTAGTTAATAACGAAGGTAATAACAATAAGCAGTTAAACGCTACTAGCGACCCGCCCCTGCTTCGCACGGGTGCAATGCTGATACTAAGTATACTACAGAAAAATTGATGTTATTATAGATATAAACCTTCCTCTTCAATCACTCTATCTATTAAAAAACCGCATCAAAATTCGTTACGTAGTTGTCAAGATTTTAGCATACATAGGAATATAGGGACAGAGAAAGCGACTTTGTTTGTTTTATACTATGTAGGTGTAGGTACCATTTTAAATAGTTTTTTTTAATACTATGAAAGTGGCGAACTATACTACAGACCACCTAATAGAAGTAGGCATTAGAGCTGTAGACCATACGTATTACTTACTGAGTAACAGGTTCGCCATGAAGTAACGAGTAACGAAACGTTAGTCACGAATGCATTTCGTTACTCGCATCGCATTTTTCGTATGTATGTAGGTAATTTGTGTATCGTATTACGTACTAGAATACGACTCGAGAAGTTGCTCGATGCTATGTTGTGAAGCATCAAAAGTAACGAGTAACGATACAATAGTAACGAGTTCTTAATGTTATAGCAACGAATACATGCGGGTATGCTTTCTTTCGTTACTTTTACACCTCTAGTAGCCAGTGTCGCCCATGGACATCTGTAATCAATTGTAGACACCAGATAAGTTTACAGTTTTGCCTGAGGTCGTCAAATAAGAATGTCTCCCTTACCACACCCTGTTAACTAGAACATAGCTTAACACTGATCTTATGAGGAAGAAATAGGTGTTATAGTGCCATTTGAGTCGAACCACATAGGTACCTTAGAATTGTAACCCCGTAGTAATTTGTTTTAAGATATGAGAGTTAAGATATCCTGATTGGCCAATAGATCTAATTGTTTTAAAATTTACTTTTGGGTTTTTATTGAACATCAAGAAATTTCCATAGATATCGCCACGGGCTGAAACAAGAGGTAATATAATCATCAGCGGCCGAGAAGTGGAAATATTAAATTACTCGGCAAGAATAAATAAATTCGCAAAGGATATTCAAAATTCGGAAACTTCGCAAATTGTTTGAGGAAGTACCGTTAGTATTCATTGTACAGTTAAAAACAATTCGCCTGTTGAAACAGCTCGCGTAATAGGTTTGTTGGCGTGAAATATGTACTTCATTCTATAATTTGAGTTTGAATTTACGATTACAGTTACGGCGCATTCAAAATTACGGCTAAGTGTGTATCAAATTTAGTGTGATTGTTTGGAATTTTTGCCACATTTCCTTTGCTGCAGTGCGCCACGATTATTTTGGATGTTTTACGTAATCGAATGCAGTTTTATGCTATTTATACATGTTGTATGAAGTTTCAAAAAACAATCTTTATATCTTTTTTCGCCGTGACCACGATCCATGTAACTGGGTTGAAATATCGACAAAAGAAATAAAAAACCGCGTATCGTGAGTTCCCGTTACATACTATAAAATATCAATTCCGCGATAATAAAAGTTTAAAATAATACATTCATTATTGTTTATACTTTAAATAAACCGAATCAAATTTTGCTGCTTCTGTAAGGCCTCAGGTAAGTATCTCCCTTATCACACCCTTCAAGCCAGAACACAGCAATCTTGCCTCCGGAGTCACATTACGAAGAACACCATCCAATAGGGTATTTGACAAGTTTTAGGAAAATAGCTCAAATTGTTCGTTATATCATGATACATTTGTCATTTAATACACTTCAATCACTTCAATCACTTGGTGAAGTATGGAAATTTTATTATTTTATAATTGATTTATTTTAAATATAAAATGGATTTTAAAATATTTTGTTGGCTTAGTGGGTTTACAAAAATAGTTACTTTTAAGATAACAATCGTTTGATCGATATTTCCATTGTAGTCAAATACCCTATTCCGAATTCAATGCACTTGAGAAAAATGCATTTATAAAGGCACTTCTTTCATGCACTTTTTATATCTGAAATCGTAATTATACGAATGTATGTCTATGTATGTATGTCAGTTTTTTTGTATTTACGTAATTGTTTCCAAGTGCGAATTGCTCAAATATTTTTATCTTTGTTTGATAAGGATCTTATCTGTTTCGTAAGTTATTCCGCTACGCTATTGCAGCGATTTTTTCGAAAATATGCTATTTTTGCCCAAGATTGAAATGCATTCGAACTAAAACTGGTTGACCTTAATTACGTATTCGATGACATTGCAAGAACGGTGTGACTGGTTTTAGACATTCAATAAACTAGATTGTCCTGATTTATCGATAATCAGTTTTTTTTAATGGTCATGCATCCAATCTGATAACATCCTAATTATAAGTGTATAATAAATGAAGGAAAAAGATAACAGCAAGTGGCACGTGGACGACTGAGGCGACTACCAGTATGACCAGCTTAGCATACTTAACATCAGTGCTTGCCAATCATTGAGACACGTAAATATTGTTTTGCGGGTTGTAAAATTTTTGTAAAATTTGGTAAACGTGCCTCATTCATTGTTGACAACAGAGAACAAATACAAATACAGGTTTCTTAGTGGTGAATACAATTAGGTACTGATTTCTATGTGTTCGTTTGGCGACAGCGGTTTCCATACTAATTGGCTACTATGCCACTTCCCATCCACAATACTGTTTTATAGGACGTATTATACCATGGTCCTATAAAACAGTATTGTGGATTACAATACTTGAACCAACCATAACTTGTATGATTTGATATTGTATCATTACATCTTATAACTACACGTGTGTACAAAAAGAATATACTTACAGAATATTTTTTCAACAATAGTCAATTCACTGATGTGGTCATGATGAGCATGCAGTGGTGGATTATGACATTTGCCGTCAATAGGCTATAGAAATTTTGTCCCTGTAGTACCGGGTCCAAAATAAAGCTACGGTGCTGTAAGAGGCGACTAATAGGGGGCTTCCGGGGTTGCGGGTAGCTAGAGTGCGAGCTCGAACCGTCTGTCCAGCGACTTCGGGTTATATGGACCTCCGCATGTGTCGCTTAAATGCTCACCGGAGCAGAACAAAAAGAAAAAATATGGGGAATAGAAATTTATCCGCCCTCTACAAGTCAATATTTTAATTTCGGGCCGCGCAGACGACCACGGAATCATAAAATCACAATTTGCTGCCGCCCCTGTTAGCAAATTTGGCAAAAATGTCGTCCACGATAAATTAGTGGTTTATAGTTCAGGGCTACAAATTTTTGGGGGGTATCTTTAGGGGGATAAAATGTATCGTGATAATCTTTTTCCTCGCTGCCTAATTGCCGACACGCAGGCTGTAACTTTTTTTCGCTATTAAATTTTCCATTCTCGGGTTGGTCCCTCAATATTTTTGAGAAAACACATAGAAGTATATAATATATATTTTACAAGTTGGCGTAATTACAAAGTCACCGTGCTTTTCTGTTTACGCGAAGGTCGCCTCATTAAATAGGCTAATTAATTATGCCGGTGTCAATGTCTGATAGTACAGACTGTTATTCACTAGGATTAGCTGGACATTGACTTCGAATCTGGAGTCGATAGGCGATAGTGTGGGATAATCTGCTTCTAACGTGAGGCCCCGCTCGCGTGCACGCTAGCGGTTTTTGTGATTCCGTACTCAATGGGTGAAAACAGAATACAATAATGGGGTAACTTCAAATATAATATATTTTTTATTTGATCGAAGTAGCAAACGAGCATGCAGTCCACCTGGTAAAGTAAGGATGGTAAGTGGCCACTGCCGCCCATGGACATCTGTAATCAACCCCAGATAAGATCAAGGTCCTACCTAAGGTTGATCAAGATGCGTTGCTACCTCTGAGGACTGAGCTGGAACGCCTCGGATAAGTATACATCCCTTACCACACCCTTCAGACCCGAACACAGCAGAGCTTAACACTGCTGTTATAAGGCAGAAATAAGTGTGACGGTGTTGCCGCCGGAGTCGAACTACATAGAGTTCTACCTCCTTGAATTGGAAGTACACACCAAGTAATAGTGTGAACTTCCAATTCAATTCCAATTCTTTAGTGAAATAAAGTCTCAGTTGATTTTCGTAGGAGTTAAAGTACATTAGACATAGCTGTACATAGTAACACAGTACATAGCTGTAACCCAAAAATATGCTATTCTTACAAGAGCCTAATATCTTGTAAATTTTTGAAACAAAATATCAAGCATTTCACTTGGTGTCACACAAGGGCCGTAGTTGTTTATCATCGTGAAAATTACGTAACATGTTTGTTTTACATACATAGAACGTGTCAGACAGGTACCTTGTCAGACAAAATATTTTTCTGCGTTCTATTAACGAAATACGACCCGACTCTTAATATTTATCAATACGTTAATAAATATTCCCACTGTTGGGCACGAGTCCTCTCACAACTAGGGGAGGTTTTGAGCGTATTCCATCTCGCTGGTCGAATGTGGGATGGTGGAGGGGGTACGGGTTAGTGGCCAACTCGTGTTGGATGTATTCAAACCGCCGAAAAGGACTATGATGAAGTTTAAGGAGTGCTATCTAATGATAACAACCGGGAAACGCATATGAAATTTTGCTACTAGCGATCACCCATCCATAGTAACTGCGCCTGACGTTGCTTAACTTTGTAGATTGGTTGAGATATACAGAAGCCGCGGGACTATGCGCGCTTCCATTGCATAGAAAAATGCAATTTGTCTTACTTGTTTAATGTGTGTAGAGAGAAACCCTTTATTTCATTAGGGACTAAATTATATCTATTCAAGGCATTGAATAGATATAATGTCTAATCGTAGCTATTCGTTTCCACACCACACAGCACTCTTATTCACCATAATTCAAAGCCAAGATACGTAAAGTTAAATTGGAATTCACTCAAACTGTAACAATTTCAGCCGGAAAGATAAATGTACCTAATCTCACATTTGAAATTCATCTAAAAACTTTTCCACTCAAACATATATTACATTTACGGTGTGCAGTACCCACTGTGAACATAATAATCGGGATGATAAGACACCTACCTGTATAAAAGGAGGTACAGCCAAATACCTCATCTTTGGCGAAAAGCGAGTAGCGAAACTTCGTGTACTTTATATTGTTTACTAGCTGATCCCCGCGGTTTCACCCGTGTTAAAAAAGTAAACAACCATTCATATTTAAACATAACTGAAATCCCGCTATCCTGCGACGGGGGCCTGAATGCGCATGGAGCGCGCGCTTATGTTTTTTTCATAAATTAAACTACCCTATGTTACGCTTTAGTCCTTTAGCTATTCTTCAGTGAAAGTCCCGTCAAAATTGATCCAGCCGTATAGATGATACAAATGAATGAAATTGAAGTGTCTGTTTGTGATGAAAAGTATACATGATACCTATAACGAAAATGCAATTAATTATTTTTTTGTCTGTCTTTCTGTCTGTTTGGCTGAGATAATTTTC
Organism: Urbanus proteus proteus; assembly: GCA_018251915.1. Lineage (NCBI taxonomy): Eukaryota > Metazoa > Arthropoda > Insecta > Lepidoptera > Hesperiidae > Urbanus > Urbanus proteus. The sequence goes on from DWPV01001631.1 coordinate 6,181, forward strand.
ACTGACATATAGCTGAAGGTCTAAGGCGTAACTACTTTAATTTTTGAAAAAAGCGTTAGCGCGCGCGCCATGCCATGCGGGTCCCCTCGCGGGAGAGCGGATAAATATTCCTTTTTTACATTTTTAACGCGGGTGAAATCGGGGGGATCAGCTAGTACCATTATAAATTTAGTAACTGCATAAGGAGGAGAATTCATAAGGATTAGTATGAAGTATACAAAATTATTTACAATCCGACAGGTGTGCCTAATCATAATATGTCACGATTATAATTAAAACGTTGCTAACATTTTCTAGAAACTTTATAGTTAATCGCTGGAAAAGAGACACTAACCTCATCCCACCCAGGAAGAAAGAATCGTGTATGATATATGGTAAAACTTTACAAAACACATCAGCCCCGGATAATATGAGAAGATTCTTTCTTATTCATCCCTCTTCCCAGTTTTACATGTATGTTTTGAGTTGGAGGAGTGTGCTTTCAGTTAAATATTTATGAGGTTTTATTGTGGTTTGGGTAATGTTGGCGTATATGTAATCAAATTCGTTTGGTTTTTTGATGAATTTCTTATTTGCGGGTAATATGTCGTGAGTCTCGAGCATTTCCTTATTTCCAAAGTTTTTTTAAATCTAAAGTTTATTTGCAAGGGGTGGTTGGGCTTCTGGTTACTCATGTATGCAGAATCCTGGCTTGAAGGGTGTGGTCTGGGAGACAGACTTATCCGAGGCGTTCCATCTCAGTCCTCAGAGGTACGCAGAGCAACGCATCTGTCGTCAACCCCAGATATGGCCGTGATCATATATGGGGTTGATTACAAATGTCCTTGGGCGGTAGTGGCCACTTACCATCAGGTGGACTGCAAACTCGTTTGCTACTTACATGTTATAAAACAATGACGACACTAATGAGTCGTCACGCATTCGACAAGAGAGCTATTGTTTTATATAGATTTAATAGGTTAGACATCAATTCCATTTGCGTTCGGTCGGCGGAGTATATTATATACTTCACCCGTTTCATTCTAAAAACAATCCTTGTCTAATAGAGAATCGATTAAATCAATACTAACGGCGACGTACGGAAAATTAAGTAGATTTGCATAAAATCCTTACTTTAATGTAAACATTTGAAATTATATTTTTTTATCTGTAGCTGTGAAGAAGCTCGCTTTTTTGATCGTCTTAAGGGAATTCAAAGTATTTTTGACATTTATTCTTTGATTAAATCATTAAATTTTGATATAACCATTGCTACATTGGAAATTTAGTCATCAACATTTTAATCAACGTCAGGAATAACTTTGATTAAATTTTATTAATACCAGATTTAATCAAGCTAACTCCTGAATCTGCATCGAAGCATTTATCAGAGTTCGGAAACGTCCAATTTATCGTTGTACGCTTTGAGTGATTATTCTAACTGGTACAGGCTAAATTTAGCGTACATTCTGAATGTTATTTAGTAAATTAGTTGCCGATAGTGATGTAAAATGTGAAGCTAAATTGTTTTGGATGTATCCATTACTTTAATTAACTGTAACAGGTAACATTCAATAAATTTAAAGGAGACTAATCGAGATGAACTATTTTAGAATCTAAGCTAGATAAGCTTATTAATGAACTGGTAAGTGGTAGCGGTAGCACCACCATGCTTACACCAAGCGTAAAGCAGTTCTTGTCTTTTGATGGGAAGGCGCTTATATGAGGTTCATATGAGGTTACCCTTTCAATTTTCAGGAGTTGAATCGCATCTGTGATTTACTTCACATTAAACCGCTGTTGTTAGTGAAGTTGGTCACAGATGTCCAAGGCTGGCAATGACCGTCAGGTTGACAGTATGCTCGATTACTTCCCTTATTATAAAAACGGTATTGGTTAGCAATATTAAAACATCAATTTTAAAACGCCATTACAGAACTTTCAAACACATACAAATAAATTCCACAACAACATTTATAATTTACTTGCAAAACTTTTCTGTCAAAAGAACAATAACCCATCTGCTGCCGAGGTGCCTTTATTGCCGCAAGCGTTCACAAACAACGCTTGAGCGAGAACAGAGCGTCTAGGAATTAAATTTGTGTTCTCAAAACAATTTTGTTCGATGCAACCGATATTTTGTTCTCATAAATACATTGGCTACTGGCTTGTATGTGGCCAATACAACTTTAAAGAGATACTTGGTTGAGTGCCCGATTGTTTTATTTTTGAGATTCAATAGGTACTTTATTTAAGTTTCCGTTTCTAAAACATTTTATTCATATGTATCGTTTATTTAATGTTTATGGAATGTTTGATGTTTATATTTTTATATTTTTGATCGCTTTTTTAATTAGGGTAAATGATCATAATAGTAATGATCATAAAGTTACTAATTAGTAATAAATCATTGATAAGTGATTATTTTACTACCTACCTCACTATATCTTGATAATTTTAGTTAGAGTAATTTTAGTTATCTTGTAAATAAGAAAAGTTTTTAATTCAAACGTGAAGTGTTCGTATAAGGTCTGGGTTGGGGGACTTAACTTCACACCAATGCACCGAAGGGTTAAGCTACAGTTGTAAGAACAAGTTAAAGTTAAATAAGGTTAGAGAGCATTCGACGGCTAAAAACATATTAAAATGTGAAATGTATGCTAAGAAGCATTTTCCTATATACAATTGAGTTATATAGTAGAATCATAAATGCATAGTGACAATGACAAGTATCTCCAACAACACGCATTGGAGATGCGTTGTGGAGTACGCTCCAAGCCTCTCTCAGTTATGGGAGAAGACCCGTGCCCAGCAGTGGGACATAAAAGGGTTGCGGCAATGACAAGTATCTAAGTATGTATAGAGTCAAAGCCCTATCTAAAATCGAACTCGTTTCCGTGTGATAGATAATACGATTATTAGGTATACGATAAATATTCAATTCAACAAAACTCTAAGGCAAATAGATAAACAGTAAAAAGATTCATACGTAAACAAAAAGCAGTGACCCAAATCTCATTCAATTTTCATCTAATCTTTCCACATGTGTTACACGGAGAATTCACTTAAGTTTTCTGTGTCAAAAGAACAAAATTACCGCAAGTAGGTATGTTTCTCAGACGGTGGCGCTTTGAGCTGGAACCAAGGACGGGGTCTTGGAATTAAATTCCTCCGGCGCACGAAATATGAAGGAGATCTGGAACGAACCGGAGCGAGCTGGAATTTACTGGATATGCCCAGTAAACTAGTATTTGCTTACCGGACTAATTTTTGATGCACATAGTGGGGAGTCTCTGACGAAATATGTACTTCATTGTTGGAGGAAGAAGGAGAGAAAATAGCAAGTGCGCTTACTGTCAACAAAATTGAGAAGGTCAAAGAACCCAACAATCATAGTGCATGATGCCGGTAGGATCGAATATCTCAGTAAGCGTTTAAATTTAGCGTTCACAGGTCTTCAGGTTAGGGGTTCAGAGAATTTGTATCTTTGACCGACTTTAGGTCGTTCTTTAAACCTATTTAGAGCCAATGGTAAGAGCCCTTGAACGGTAGTGACCACTTACCACCAAATAAACTGGTTACCTATTTGCTAGTCTATACATATAAAATTAACGTACGAAATGTGATGTTTATTACAATGGTACCCCAATAATGGTAGCGTATGTGTCCGGTGAGTTTGTTTAGTGCGCATACGTCACTACTGTCATTAGGCGAGTGTATGACCGTAGGTCAGTCGTTATAAGACCGCCGGTCAGGACGGACGTCACTGACGCGCCACATATTACCGAAGACGATAGATACACATCCCTAAACTGGGTTGGGATGACGTATAAAAATAAATAGAGATGCATATATGACCAACTTTAGGTAGATCGAGTCTATTTGGTATTTCAAAATGATCTTACCATCAAGTTTTTTGAAAACCACTCATAAAAGTACCAACAGTGAATGCTAGAAATGTATGTGTGAAAATGTCGAAACAAAATTAGCTTGGCAGAACTGAAAACATTTAGTGCATAAAGTTGAATGCTCAACACGAAAAAGTTTAGCTGCGAATTTCCGCCATCAAAAATTTTACACTACAGCGCGTTCCTCGAGGTATTCTGTTTTACTTTTGTTCTGTGTCGCTTTTTGTCCCTTAAATTTTGGTATGAGATGTGTTTTAGTAGATGTGTGTAGTTGTAGGTTTTCTCAAGACTGTAATATTAAGCATATGAAATATCACATACCATCGCAAATTGTTGATCACTTGTATTATAAGAAAATGAAAAGAACTCTAAAATTGGACTATTATTCAAAACATGTCATGCTATGCTACTATAAAATGTCGCCAAGGCAAGGTCAAGGAATTTAATAACATGAATATCTAAAAAAATGCTTTTACCAATAAAGTGTGTAGTAAAGCGTTTTCCTAAGAAATCGATGTTATACAGGCAATAAATCCAAGTTATTAAGACAGAGTATAAAATTAAAAAAATATACAGTGACTAAATATTTAAAGAGTCCGATACAGATTCCTTATAATATTTTAAATATTATCTCCACAATCATGTTATACTCTGTTTAAAGTTTTCTTTTCACGTGAAATAACTGAAGCGAGAACACGGTTGATCCACATCTGGGTGAATCTACATCGGAGAGAAAATGTGAATACTCGTGTGTCGAGCGTAAACATTTTATAGCAAAAGATTAAATAAGCGCTTTTTTTATCTTTTCACTTCTTTTTTAAGTTATTCTTTATTCATGTTAAGACAAAATAGCAAGAGTTAAGTTTGGATTGCGCTCGCACTGTGCAACAATAATTAATGTCTTCGAAAGTTCAAACAAAATCTGTAGCATTTTGGTGTGTTATTTTGATGATTTATACTTGCACTGATGTTAAAATTAGTCATGTCACTGTTGTTACCATGGATGTATGTATCAGACTATTCATTTCATGTAAATTCTTAGTAAAAAATTCGTTTAACGAGTATTTGCCCTAGGTAACATGATAATTATGTTAGGCACACGTAAACTTACAGAGTCTTATGTAAATTCATAGATACAATATAGTCTTTATCTGTTATTTTACATCGTTGGTCTATTGATTACACTTCTTGCAGTTGGTTACTATACAGAAATGCGCTATCAATAATAATACTACGGAATAACCGATATAACATTTTTTTTAAATATGTACCAAGCGATCCCTAGTGATGTTATGCGTGTACAGCCAAAAACTCCAATTAAGTATTGTTGCATAATCCCATCGATCATTATTCGGTACAGGCGTTTAGGCCTCTTGACAAAGCCATCAAGTTTTTCAGCACCAATTTACGCGTTGCCGTAAATCATCGTGCCCTAACGGTACGATACCATGTAATTACATCATTAATTTTCCGATTCCTAGCCCTTGTTCGCCGACGAAATCAAATTGGCTTCGTCGTAGCCGCATGGTCTCCAATTTTCGACGGCGATTCGTCGGTAAATCTTAAATGTGTTGCTATAAAAAATTATAAATGTGTCGGTGAAAAGATAAGATTGAATTTGAATAGGTGTTCTTAATTTTGAATAGAGATTTTATGAATGTTATTTACGTTCGCAAAATTTATGTTGAATTATCTTTAAAGACGGCGAATGCTACGGTTACACTATTATGGACTACTTATCCAGTAGTCCATATTAAAAATATCTAATTATTACTTTTGATTTAATAGCACTTTAAGACCGCCCGCAAACTGCAGACTTTTTATCGGCCGATAGTTGGGTCGATTTCTTAATCAGTATGCAGAGGTATTTATCGGCCGATACTAAATCTCTGTAATGTACGCATAGACATACCTATTCATCAGTTAGTGGATACTCTAACAGCAATATATATTTTTTTCATTTTTTACAGTTAATTTTCAAACTATTTACGATGTAACTTACATTACATTAAAATTTATAAAAAAGTAAAATGTCTATGAAAACTTAAACCAATTATTTAAATACGCGATTTTGTTGTCGGCCACGGTAGTAACTTAGTTTATTAGTCAGTATTCACTTTGTTCGTCATCATTATGTTAGTTTAGTTAATTTATGAGTTAGTTTAGTAATATTTTTTATTTAAATGAAAACAGTTGTGAGCCCTAGCCTACACATAGCCTAGCACATAGCTTCATAATAGGATTTTCTCCTGTCTTGTGAGTGCTATGGACACACACACAAAGACAAATACATAAACACCCAAACCCACAACAAAAAACCTAATTTCGTCATTTAGATATCTGTCTGGTCGGGAATCAAACTCGGGTCCCACTGCGCGTCAGACTGATATGGTGACTCATGGTGGTCGTCCAGATTGTAGATTATTGGCCAAACACATAAGTGTCCGAATAGACCGAATGCCGAATCACATCACTAACTACTTGTATGCGAGTATTTATGTATTTGTACAAATTAATATTAGGTAAGGAATGCTGTTACCCTGTATCATTAGGTCTCTATTAATAATGGGCGAAGTAGCAAATCATTCATAATATGCCAGTCAATATGTTTAATTAATTACACTGCTATCCATTGGGATCAGTGAAGCCAGTTTGTCAATGTCAGATGCAAGTTAACGAAAATTTAGTTATGGACGCTTTGTTTACGAGTATATCCGTATTTACAATATTTTTAATGAGTTTCATCATTTTTTGTTGTTAAGTGATAGTCGATTGTTTATATATTGTTAAGAAGTAAATACATAGGGAGTCCACTTGATGGTAAGGCACTGTCGACCATTTATATCTGAGATCATGTCCAGTTAAAATAACAATGTTAACTGAGGTCAACCACAGATGCTTTACTACCCCTGAGTACTAAGTTGAAACGCCTCAGATAAGTATGTGAACATCGAATAAGACTGTTGTTATAAGGCAGATATTTTTGTGTGACGATGGTGCTACCGGAGTCCAACCGCAAAAGGTTAACAAAAGACTTACAAAACATACACCAGATCCGATAAATTAAAGGTAAATACCCTTTTATTCAAAAAGTTTGATCTAAAATACAATTATGATGATTGATCTGAGTAGTAGAATATTTTTTTCATTTCACCCGATCTAGATCCATAATGTGGTTTCTACTATTTCGTGGTGACACCTCGGTTCCACAGAGTATTTTTCACTAGCTGATCCCCGCGGTTTCACTCGCGTTCAATAAGTTAGAAAGAATACATATTTAAACATAAATGTCAATATGGTTTTATGGTATTGTAATTTGTTCTTTGATTTTATAGCAATACTTAGTGTTATTTGAGTGATCCGTACTGAGTAAAATAAATAAATATATAAAAATAAATCCCGCTCTTCCGCGACGGCACGTGCATGCGCGTGGAGCGCGCACTAATGGATTTTTCAAAAATTAAAGTAGTCTATGTTACGCCTTAGACCTTCAACTATCTTCCAGTAAAAGTCCCGTAAAAACCGGTCCAGCCATTTAGAAGATTAGGTACCTCAGCCAAACAGACTGACATACAGATAGAGAGACCGACAGACAGACAGACAATTTTTTTTAATGGATTTTCGTTATAGGTATTGTGTATACTTTGATATGAATTGAGTAAAAAATGATATTTTGAAATCACAAACAGACACTTTAATTTTATTTTGTATAGATATACCACTTATAATTTAATTCACAAGAACACTCCTTACTGTGGCTATTAAAAATATATCATGCGGTGTTTTCGCAACGTTACTTGACAGTAACAGATGATGCCAAGAAGTCAACAAAATATATCCTTCAAGACCTTTGACAAATGTGAGGACGGAATTAGGGGTTCAAGGTTAAGTATATCGACACGAGAACTTGGGCTGGGGTCTTGGGGTTGCGAAAACTTCGAGTTTTGCTATTGGAATGATTTGAAGTTTGGTAGAGCCTTCTTTTCGACGACGACTTTCATTGACCCACGTGGCGGAGTGGTTACCGTACAGGTCTGACGCAGTGGGTCCCGGGTTCGATTCCCGGCCAGATTGGTATCTGAATGATGAATATAGATTTTTGTTCTGGGTCTAGGTGTTTGTGAATTAGTCTTTGTTTGTCCATAGCATGAAAAAACACACGAAAAAAATCCTACTGTGGGGTTATAAAGCGTCTTTTTTTTCTTTGGTTCAATTTTAGTTGCACTGCTACACCTTCTTTTTTTCCCTGTAATAGCATTAAATGTAGGAACGTATGTAAAATACATAGGACGTTTCAATGTTTATCTTAGAGACAGACGTGTGTCATGTGTGGTGAAGGAGACATACACATCCGAGGCACTCTAACTTAGTCCTTAGTATTAACCACACACCTGTGAGTAAACTCAGGTAAGACTAATCTTATATAGAACTAATTACGGTTGTCCAGCAGCAGCGGCTACTTAACATCAAGAGAACATTATGCTCGTTGGATACTTTCATATCATAAAAAAATAAATATTCATGTTATCGGTTGCCCTTTGAGAAACGCTTTATAACAGATTATGTAACCATATCACGCTACATAATCAATTGCAAATAATCTGTCATTACTATACCTCAATATCAATCCCGCCAACCCAATCATTTAAGTGCATAATACCCCCAGGGTCGGACTCAACTCATTTTTATTTCAATTAGCTCTCCATTTAAATTTACTTTCACTTAAAACAAGTATTAAACTTTGCAACACCGTTTACAGCTCTTCATTTTAATAAGGCCCATTTAATGGAATCGTTGGGGTAGCGAAAGGATTTTGTTTACAGGCCATTAATGAATTTTGCTACAAAATGATTGCCCTCTGACCCTCCTTGATACCTCAATTTGTAAGGGTATCGAAAATTTAACGCCTATGTTCTTTGTTTAGAATTTTAAATCACTATTAATAAATTCACCGACGATGTTTGGCCCCAATAAGTTTGTTTATTAAGTGTTCTATTAATTTTAGTTCTAGTATTAATTAAATACCAGGCTTACCCTAAATCAAATTGATTTAATCATTGTATAGTTTACGGATAGTATTAATTTTGTAAAACAAGCACTTGTACTATTATTAGCGTATCAAAATACGTGCTCATATTATTATTTATTTAGGTTTCATTGATATTTATTGTAAGGTTAGAAGTTTACACAATAAATTATAAATAATAATTTTAATTATACTTTTTAGTTACATAAATAATAAAACGTTGTGTATTTATAAAGAAAAAAGCCTAAGTGACGTATTACTTAGACTAATAGATAGCTAATCACACACTGGAATAAAGTAAATAACTTTCATGATATTAGTTACTAAATGCGGCCCTGCTACTCAGTGATTGACGATCTAATCTGGCTATTCATTGCGTGATATTGATAATATCAACTTTGAGTATTTACTAAGAGTAGGAGTTGATATGATTACATTTTTTAAAAGTTATATAGGTGTAAAGCGTTTGTAACTCATAAAAAAATTACCATATCTACATACTCACTCGTGTACTACATCCTTACGTTTGAAATATACTATTATGTTGTATGTTTGTACAAGATACAGTTTATTGGGTTAGGTGGTCATTTTAAACGTACTGAAGACCTTTGATAAGGTTTAATGAACGTTGTTAATTATCCGGTTACCGGTTATAACTGCTCACGTAACGTGGTTATGTGTTTCTTGAAGACCATGGAAACTCTAATGGAAACCTTTATCATCATTGTACTTGATATAACAACTTTAATTAGGTATATAATTTTCACAACGGTAACACTTTGTGTTTTGCATTGCGGGTTAAATTATTCAATGGTTTGTTGTTTTAATGTTGGTAAATACGAAAATAATTGATAAAACTGGTAATGTGAAATACAATTTGAATAATGATATCAGGCAATTGTTTTACATTTGTGTTCTCACATGTTTGAGTGTATCAATTTCATCTATATCCTAGTAAATTCGGGGAAATTATATGGTGTTATAAATAATAAGCAATTTATATATTTTGTATTTTATTTTACAAGTAACATGAATCAGAGTCCGTCCCAATTGTCGGGCAGTGATGGACGATGCGGAGCTATTCACAGCGCGCTATTCACAACGCGCTATTCATAACGTTATTAGCGAGTAAATTGTTGCAGCGTGGTCATGATGAATTAATTCCGACACCCGCTTTTGTACGTTTCTTTTATAAGTAACGTCTTGATATTTGGTACTGAAAGGAACATTAATTGGCTTCAAATTGGCCTGTAATTTTCAAATATTGGATTAGGATTTTGATTTGATTTAGATCAAGTTACAGGCGGTGTTTTGTCTTTAAATTAATTTTATAGAAATGTTGAAAGTCAACAATTCAAGTTACCTTTTACTAAATGTTGGCTAAATGTTACGTACTGCATTTTAAAATAAATAAATCGTTCCTATTCATTATGATAACAAATTTTATAGTGCTTTTATGTATCAATAACTTTCATAAATATGCAGGAAATATTAAAAGTGTATCCTCTTTTTATTTAAAAAGTCAAAAAGAATACATATTTCAATATGAAAGTCAACCCGCTCTATTAGCTCAGCCAAACAGACAGACAGACAGAAAGACAGACAAAAAAAAAATTAATTGCATTTTCGTTATAGGTATCGTGTATACTTTCATACGCATAGAGTAAAAAATTGTTATTTTGAAATCACAAACAGACACTTTAATTTTATTTATTTGTATAGATGTTACCCTACTTAATATGAAAATATTTTTCTCCTGTTATTTTTATCATCTTCAAAACTAAGTCTGTAAACAAACTTATATTTATTTTATAATTCAAGTTTAGGTTCAAACCCGTATAAAAAGTTGGTAACCGAAATAAACATAATAGCCAATCTACTTAAAGGCTGACCTTTGATGTTGGAGGCTCAATAAACTACCCGATTTGTGGCCAAGTAGGAAAGTTGGGAACTTTAGGAATTTAGATTTGTGAGAAGATACGAACGGTACCTTTTATAGATGGCGTGTAATCGATTCCAAGACGTTCTGGTAACCGAATGATCGTTTTTCCTTCGAATCGGTTATGTTTCATGACACGAATATTGGTAACGGGAAATATTTTAAACGCGAAATGTGATAATAAACCGAAGTTACGGAAACAAAAAGTATCGTAAAATGCTTTCAAGGCTGATGATTATTTAATGTTATTCATTTGATAGTGAGTGGTCCACGATACGAATAGACATTGCAAAGACATACGAGTAGTATAGGGTTTTGAGTATCACTTAAGATATGTCTTTGCTAGACCTGTATAATATGCCTTGTATTTAGATACCCGTAGTAATTGACGACCATTCAGTAATACCCTACAGTTTTAAAACTGAACTAAGCAATCATACAAGAACATATTTTATTACAAATTTCTCTGATCTGTTGATAAAAAATGTTATAGGTACAGCAAAAGGTTTGTATTATTTTACGAAATAAATTGTAATTTTTATTTCTCTTTTAAACCGCTACATGTGGTAACATATATCACAGTTATTGTAAGCTCTTAACGTAGTTTACATAAAGATAAAAATATGTTTAAAAGTTAGCAAAGTGTGAGTCGAATTCGGACTGTTCCGTAACACCAAATGTTAATTAATTATTTTAGTATTTTTTATTATAGTATGTAACAATTGTAATAATTGTTTTGTACACTTATAAACTTCCTAATTCGGTCAATGAGTATAGAAACAGAAGGACTGACAACCGAGGCTTAATCAGGATTTCAAAATTTCCATTTGAATACGGAATCCTAAAATGCTAAAACTGCACATTTAACTTGACGTGGACAATATTAAAAGTGGCCTAAGTGTCACAAATTACACTTCTGTCGGATTTACCAACACGCCACCTTAATGTTGTTAATGGTATGTTTAAAGAAACTATGTCACGTATTTTATTATGGAAATTTAAATCGTGTTAGTACTGTGACATGTAATACGATTAGGAGTAAAGTAGTGATTTATAAAACATGTCTAGTTAGGAATCAAGTAATAGAATAAAATAGCAAATAGTTATCAAAAGTTGAAAAAACTATTCATAGTATCTTAGTTACCTATCTTTGTTCGCCGTTGAATAAATTAATTCGGCGGTGAATAGATGACTTATTAACATTTTTTTATGATTGAAGCAGTATACGAGCATGCAGTACACCTGATCGTAAGTGCCCACTGTGGCCCATGGACATCTGTAATCAACCCCAGATAAGATCAAGGTCCTGAGGTTGACCATAAATGCGTTGCTACCCCTGAGGACTGAGTTGGGACGCCTCGGATAAGTACGTTTCTCTAACCACACCCTTCAGACCAGAACACAACAGTGTTTAACAGTGTAGTTTTAAAGCAGAAATAGGAGTAGCGGTGGTTTCGCCGAACTAAATAGAGTTCAGACACCTTTATTGTAATCAACAATTCTTCTAATCTAGCAGGCGGACCAGAAGTCAGGCACAGATGAAGCTAACAGACTCTATCTTTGCTTAACGGATGAGCGGCAATTGTCACTTACCATTCGATGACCTACAAACTTTTGTTTACTCTTTATTGTATAAAATCTCCTCCTAAAAGCATAGATACATACCGTAGATATGCCCGCTTCATACTTCAGATGCGCGAACCTGTGTTTGCCTTTTAATCAGCGACTTTCGCTAGACTGCGGCTCGACCCGGCGCAGTCGGGTGACGTACGCAGTGAATAGACGCTATATTATACCGAATTAGGTTGAGCCCTTGCATAGTTCACCTTTATCTATTCTAAGGGTCAATTTGATTTGTACGGATATTCAAGCACTGGTCAGCAGCAGTTACGCAAAACGCAAACAGTTTTTGAATGGGCAGGGCTTATCTACGGTTGTATAGATCTTTGCCTAAAAGGAATAAAAAGAACTTAGAAGATTTCTATCACATAAGCTGTTGTTGAACAAAAAAAGAAAAATTCAGAACTGTCTATTCAATATTCAGAGACGTAACCCCGATAACTTATCCCTTTGAATAATAGATGCGCTAATTGAATATTACCTCTTGAATATTAATTATTTTATGTTCTTTCTATTCGTTTTTCGAGTACTCAGCCAATGGAATTAATTGGTGTGAAATGTGCTCTGGTTTGCAAAATTTGAACGAGCGCTTGTTATGATAATTGCTATTACAGTTTAGATCAGTAATTAATGTTGATTGAAGGTGTCAAGTTGTGAAAGTATGAGTTAACATAAAATGTGAAATTTATGTTATTTGTTGTAAATTGATTATTTAACGCGTCACATTAATAACTAATCAAAAGATATAAATACAGATTGAAGTAATAACTATGTTATTGCTGTATAGTCAATCCACAAAAGGAATCTTCAGTATACTTAGGGTTAAATTCCGGAGGGACCATCTCTTTATCTGTTTCTGTCTCATAACAGGAGTACTAAGTGCTGTTGTTTTTTGGTTTGAAGGATGTGTACCTACATATATTTCCCGACTATTTACCTATATTTACCTATATTACCAGAGGCGTTGCAACTTAGTCCTCAAGGTTAGCAACGCATTTGGGTAAACTGAATGAAGGACTCTGGGTTAGATTACAAATCACGCTTAAACTTAAATTTCAAATTGTCATCAATGTTTCAACGTAGAACCTATAAACATTACCACATAAATAAATACGGTAAAAATAAAAATATATCAATTATTTTATAAGACCGACGGACATTAGATAGGTTGGTAGGTAGAAAATTTATGAAGTAAAAACTCAGATAAATAAAATAGGTAGATTACTCACCGCCTTGTATTTGAGTGAAGCCAAAAAAACCATGCTACTTTCATG
>DWPV01001632.1:0-19925 GCA_018251915.1 Urbanus proteus proteus
AGAAAAAATACATACATCCGAACATAGTACCTCCTCCTTTTCGAAGTCGGTAAAAAATAGTAACTAATAGTATGGGAAAGTAATAAGAGTTGCTTTACAAGTGCCAGTACTTTAGTATCTTATGAGTTATACAGTGAGCAATGATAGCCTAATGGTTGAAACTTGGCCTCTCAATCAAGGGGTCCGAAGTATGCTTATTAGAAATTAATTATCACTTGATTTACGGTGAAGGAAGACATCGTAACCTGTAAATCTGAGAGTTCTTAAAAAAAAGTTCTCAAAGGTGCGTGAAGTCTACCAATTCGCACTTGGCCAGCTAGGTGGACTAAGGCCTAAAATCTCTCTAATGAGAGGAGACTCGTGTCCAGCAGTGGAACAATAATAGGTTGATGATGATGATGAAGTTATACAGGCTCATAAGATACTAAAGTGAGGCTCTTCTTATATTATAATAAACTGGTAGTAAGTGAGCATTCAGTCTAATTGAATGCAAGAGGTTACTGCTGCACATGGATATCTGTCATAACTCCAGATTAGAGTTTCATCTCAGGTTAGCAGCGCCTAATACTGCATATTATTATTAGGCAGAAAGAAATGAGTTCTATCACCTTTGAAACTTTAGTCTGTACAACCGATTAATAGTTAATGTAATATAAAAAATATTTAGAACGAATTACAAAGTTTGTAAGTAATATAACACTTTATTATTTACCTGCGATACCAATAATTTCCGAGACAACCTTATCTTGTTCCTTTTCATATGTGGACTTCGTTTGTATGTAGTCTTCGCTTATACTATCCAAATTATTTGTTTTAAACCTTACTCCGCCCTTTACCGCATCTATTATTATATACTTCTTGTTTCCACGCAGTGCTTGCTCTTCTTTTAAGGTGACTCTAAATAAAACAAAAATATCCATGCCAATAATAACAATTTAGTAAGTGAAGTACACCTCGTTAGAAAAACAATTTAAACCAAAGTGATAACTGTTGCATGTCACTCACATATGATCACAGATACAGATCAGGAACCAGAAAACTGTTGTTATTAAGCGGAAATAAAAGCGAAGGTGGTGCCACAAGACTTAAATCACAAAGTACAAGTTTAAAAAATTTACAGAATTTAGATTCAGACTGCATGTGGCGCCATCTCTTAACAAACTATTAAGGTTTCTTTAATATGATGGAAGTAGCAAACGAGTAAAGTAGTCACATGATGGTAAGTGATCTTTGCCGCTTATGGACATAGTCAACCCCAGATAAGATCACAGTGCTATCTGAGGTCGGCCACAGATGCGTTGCTACCTCTAAAGACTAAGTTGGATCGCCTCGATTAAGTATGTCTCCCACCACACCCTTCAAACCGGAACACAGCAGCACTAAACACTGCTGTTATAAGGAAGAAATACGTGTGATGGTGATGCCGCCGGAGTTGAACCACAAAGGTCCGCCTTTAACCAAAATTGCACCTTTCGTACTAAGTTTAAAATAAGAATTAGTTTTTCACTTCTATAGATGATGTTTGTCACAGAAAAGAGAAAGATTCTACTTGAATTGGCATATGAGCCGGTTAGTATGGAAACCGCTGAAGAAAAAAAAACAACACAAAGAAATCAGTAATCGTATTATCATCACAAAGAAACTTGTATTTTTATTAGTTGCCTGTTGTCAACATCCATAATCGTGACAACCACAGAAAAGAGAAAGAAGACCATGTCTATACAACCAATTATATGCCTTCTGTACAATGTAATACATGGTAATACGTAAGATTTTTGTGTGGACTATTAACAATGTAACATTAACGTACAGAACATTTTTGAAAATTGATTCAGTCTCGTAAACGTACCAGCCAACATGACAATTTGAATTGAACCTTATCTCAAAGTGATAGTACTTTCAGATCGTCGAGTATGACATGTCATACTGGCAATCTTGTCGATCCGCTTACATCGCATCTCCTCTTGTGTCTTTCCTTTATGGCATCCATAATGATATCACTATCTATCTATATCTATAACTGATGTATTAATTTCTATATTATAT
Source organism: Urbanus proteus proteus (assembly GCA_018251915.1). Classification (NCBI taxonomy): domain Eukaryota; kingdom Metazoa; phylum Arthropoda; class Insecta; order Lepidoptera; family Hesperiidae; genus Urbanus; species Urbanus proteus. Next base: position 2,047 of record DWPV01001632.1, read on the forward strand.
GTATCTATTAAACCATTATAAAAAGTATTTACATACTCATGATAATCATTACCTATATATAATTAAGATTATAAAATGATAATTATTTATTAATAGTATAAGTGATACATATAATAATTTCAATAAAATGGTAAAAGCTATACTACTGGATACCCCAAAACTGTCACTTCTATGAAAATTCCACAAATTGACAAGGGTGACAGTTTTTTACCGACTTCGAATAAGAGGAGGTACTATGTTCACCGTTTTCTCCGCTATGCCTGAATCGTTTTTTTAATGTTATTTGCAACATACCGAATGAGTTATAGGGTACTCGTATTAATTACAATTTAGCCTTATATTAGACTAATGAGTAATTCTACGCTAACTTCAACTGCTAAATAATTGTTTATTGAAGGTGTCCACTGACACTGCACTTCTTTGTTCTAACATAAAGGGGTAGACACATTGTTCTTGTATTCTACGATTTAAATAAATCACTATTTCATTAACATTACACTATGTTATATCACTAGCTAAAAGGGCTCAAGTCTTCTGCAAAATTATGAATCACTTTTGCCAAGGTCTACTTGTATATTTAGTTGAATTATCAATTAATCAATATAAGTGCCGACTTCAGAACTAAAATTATTTCTTATCTTTAGTGACATAGAAGTCGGATTGATTTTGTTGTTAAATATTTCTATTATTGAATAAAATAGCAAGCACAGAAAAGGGAAAGAACCCTTCTCTCATGCTTAAAGCTTAGGTAGGATCATACATCTATGGATGCAAGAGGTGTACTGTGCATGAAATGTCTACATTTGTGCACATACGAAAAACGGCCATTACGCATTAATGGTATGAGGACATGCAGTAAAACTCATACAAGTGGGACATTCATTAAAAAAAAAACTTCATGGAGATACATTTGAGATTTATTGTATAAGTGCACAAACATTATATTGTTGTATTAATAAGCTATTGTTTTATTACTGTTAGGGCGAATTTAAGAATGACACGAGCAACATTTTATTCCTCACCAAGGCAACCTTACCAAAGAGCCACCGAGATTTATTCATAGTTGCCCATTTCATACAAATGTTCTATACTATACTATACTGTTCTATACTGTTCAATGAAATTTCTGATATTGTACTGTGCAATAAAGAATATCCATGTATTTGAGGAGCCAATTTGATTCTGCTTCGGTCTCTTCGTTTACTTTAAATTCAGTAAATTTTTCAATGCAACTTGTGTCATCCTTTACATCAAGACAACCTTGTACGATATTGAGATATGTTACATTTTGACATGTTGATGGACCAAAAGGTACCACCACATATTCGTGAGCACACTTGGTTCATCTTATATTATCAAGTATTATATTTATTTATTTTTGATGAAGGTGTAAGTTAATAATCTACTGCCACATTTATTTTAAACATTAAGCTGCACATAATAATATTGGCATATTGTAGTATTAAATCAAATCGTACAATGTTGTCTTAGGGTAGAGCCGCCTTTAAATTACAACTAGATGTAGATAAATGACAAAACTTTTAAACGGTTACATGGGCAAATAGGTAATTTACTGTCACTAACTTATCAAAGGTCAAAAAGACTTAAGTATACAATTTAATTAGAATCATATTTGACTTTGATATGAAAACAGCCTATTAATATCACTACGTATGAATATTCAACTATATAGATGTAACTGTAATATTCAGACAAATATAAGATGACTATTAAAATTGTTTTGTTTTTCATAGTAACGATTTAAAATGTTGAGATATATATATTTATAGAGGCCAACATTTTAAATGTTTGGCATAATACTCTATTGAGTATTTTAACCTTAATGCAATTTAACGTTTTTGCATAACACACATTTCTCTTATGATAGTTAAATACTTTATCTGAGTAAACATCAATCTAAACCCGAATAAACTCATCTGCTCTACGCGAATCTAGAATCGGTTCTGAAGAGAAACAAAAGTTATAAAACCTATAATAAAACATAACAAAACAAGGTGAACATAGCATAAAATACACTTAAACATATAAATAAATAAACGTTTGCCAGTTTCTTAAGCTAAAATAATAATATTGTCCTGTAATATACTTTTAGTTTAAGAAGCTACATAACACAACAAAAGGAATAAAATGGAAATTAAGAAGCAGAGGCAAGACGAGCTCTTCCCTCTGTGACTAATTGCTTATTTAAATAAATGTCTTCATCTGTTGAAGTGTCAATCAAATCCAAAGTTAGCAAAGGCTCAGTAGGGTTAAGAGGATCCTTGCCAACATCTTTACATACACCCACGAACTGCTGCTCAACGCAGAGTTCCTGGAACCTAATGCAGTCTTCCACTGACCAGTCTTGATGTAGAGGCCACACATCTGAAAAAGTGTATAGTCCTTTATTATCAATTATATTTTCTTATCATGATTATCGACGAAATATAATGATTTTATCATCATTATATTTCGTCGATGAATCAATACATCCTAAAAAATATATTAATATAGCTATTATATTTATGTATTGCATCAAATTGTATAAATAGTCACAGACTATGATATGGAAATTCATTTCCACATTTCCATATCATGTGAAAATGAAACCAAATAGCCCTACTACTGGTTAGATGTTAGACAATATTGGCATGAACGTGACTCACCATAGAGACGGGCCTTGATCGCCTGCGGCGGCAGCGAGCGCGCCAGCGGCACGGCGGCGGGCACGCGGCGCAGCGCGCGCGCCGCCACCAGCGCCAAGTCGCCGTAGTCGCAGAAGTACACCGACACCATCTCCGTCGACACCGCGCCCGCAACCACCACCCTGCAACACCACGTTTACATTGCACACGAGATTTCAATAACAGTCATGGTCGCTTCTAACTCATACAGAATCATTCATTTACTTTCAATATTCTAATTTAAAAATACATTCATTTATACTTTTAAAACGTGCTTAAAAATATGATAAAGACGTAAACAATCAGAAAGATAAAAATATTTTATCACTTTACTGACGACACTCTAATTCCCTGTGGTGTCAGCATTATGAACACATGCAGGAAAATATACAATCATCTACAAAACTATGTACATCCTGTACGAGTATATATTTATTAGTGTCCGAAGAAAGCGATTAAAAAACCCTAAGGGCGCCTACGCAATATGCGGTTAGCCAGTCAAAAATGTTTGTACGAGAATGTAGTTTTTATTCGCACTGCGGCTGTCCGATTGTAGTTGCAGCTATGCGCCACCCGACTAAACGTAACCGCGTCCCACGGATAGCCGGACGGCTGGACGCAGTCCGGCTAACTGCAAAATGCGTAGGCATGCATAATGTCCTAAGAAATCCAGTTATAAATCGGATAAAAATAAAATAAAAGCTATTTTTTAAACTTTTTAACAAAACGTTTACCCTGACTGTATATAAACAAGTTATAGAGCTGATTAAAATTACTTTGCCATTACTTGTTAAAAGCAAGTAGTAGTGACAGACACTCACTACGGTGCAAGGCTGCACTGTCCTCGCGCTTCATCAGCCCTATCGCCACCATATTCGTAAGTTTATTCAATGTCTGTGCTCGTTAGCATGAAGGTTGCTTTGGCCAAAACTAGGCAGAAGCCGAAGAATGTTTTGAAGAAGCGGAAGCTTCTGTTGGACACTAATAATTACCATACTAGTCAATATACTAGTAATAAAATTACTATCTCCATTACCCACTCAACATATCAAGAATTCAGTATCAGTAGCAATATCATGCTACAAAATCATTTTTGGTTACTCACTTTTTTTTGCCGATATTGATACATCTGCAGCAATAAGGAAAGACAAGAAACATAGATGTTGAATGTTTGTTGCATTATATATCTAACAATGGAAATTATTACCATTATTAGTTACATAAAACATAGTCATTTTTGGATTGTTAAACCATTTATCACATAATTTGAAACCAATAATTACGACAATCGTCAATTAATCATTATCGTCGTTTTAAAAGCAATTCAAATATTTCGCCAATTTTGCCAAATTGCTATAGCTAAACATTTGTGTATTTTTTATAGTTCAGATGGTTATGAATATTTTTTCTTATAATTTAATAAGAAATTACTATACGACCTCACCTGTACCACGACGAGTCCTTTTCGTAAAACCCTGCATATAGTTCCCCACTAGCTGGATTCGTTGGGGCATCTTGCTCGGATAATTTTGGACATTCTATTTGCAAAGATGACATCATCGCCATCAAAGCATGTCTCGTACTATTCGGCTGAACCTATGAAAAATATCAACTCATCATCATACATATCAGGGCAAAGTCGGTCATTCTATACCTTTTAATGACATAATTTGCAAATGTAAATATTGTAAACAATGTACGATTAACTTTATTTCAGATGCAAAAATATAAACAATTTCCCATCAGCACATAAGCCTCTCTCAGTTGTGGGAGAAGACCCGTGCCCAGCAGTGGGACATAAAAAGGGTTGCGGCAACATGAACCTAAGCAATCCGCAGTGGGCTAGTGTATCTCGGCATCGCAGTAGACGGCGAGACTAACCACAAAGTTCCAGGGGTTGGCGGCCATGGCGATGTAGACGTCGAAGCAGCGGCCGGGCGCGGGCAGCGCGGGCGGCGGCAGCGCGCGCTCGTCGGGCGGCGGCGCGCCGTGCGACGCGCTGCGGAAGATGCGCTCCTTCTTCTTGTGCAGCGCCTCCACCGGGTCCGCGCGCTCCGTGCGCTCCTCGCGCAGCTTGCCGCTGGAACGTGCAACACCGTCAATGCATACTATACAATTACTACGATTGGGTTTAAGTCACCTTTACCAAGATAAATAATTTCCTATGTGTAAGTTAATCAACTCGGTCATTCAATCAATCAGGTCATTTTTTTATTTATTTTTATAATATGGGAGTAGCAAACAAGCTTGTAGTCCATCTGGCCGACAGTGGCTAGCAGGGGCCAGTGACAGTGGCCTATGGACATTTGTAATCAAACCCAGATAAGAACAGTCTTACCTGAGGCTGGACACAAATACGTTGCTACCCCTGAGGACTAAGTTGGTATGCCTCAAATAAGTTTATCGCCCTTACCACACCCTTCAAGCTAGAACACAGCAGTGCTTAACACTACCGTTGTTAGGTAGAAACAGGTGTGGCAGTGGTGCCACCGGTGTCGAACCACAAGGATTCTACCAAGAATTAGTCATAAATAATCGCATTGAATTACTCGCATTGTTCACATGTTCACGTAATTATGATAAAACCATTTCAGCAAAAAAAAACAACAATATTAGTTTTATATCAGTTCCAACTCCAGTGTCATTTGTAATTGTATAAATTGGCATTAAAATACATTGGACAGTGATACAGTGGACATTCATTAAAACAATCTTACTGTGAAAGTACACTGATATTTCCTTCCTTGTAGGTATTGCGAAAATAAACAAACCAATTGAAATTGAATAGGCTTCAGATAGCTCATAAGCATACTCAAGTCAAATATGTGATAACACGGCATTATAGTAATTAAATCTTTATTCATCATCAATTAGTCAAAATTAATTACCTGCTATAGAATACCTGGGGTGTCCAGTTTAATATTTGAGCAATCTCGGATTTTTAAGCAATAAAGCAAATATAGTGTTATTTCCCCTACATTCTACGACTAATTGATATCTTTCAGAATCAAACAAGAAATTCCACATAAAATCTTCATCATTAATAATAATAATAATAATTAACTCTTTATTGTACCCAAAAACAAAAATATTACAATGGAAAAACACAATTTTAGCACGATACAAAAGGCGGTCTTATGGCTTAAGAGCGATCTCTTCCAGACAACCTTAGGGTGCGGAGATAAAGTAAAAACAAAGAGCAAATAGGTAGGGTAGAATAGAAAGAGAAAAACAGAGACAGGGATAGATAAACATATAAAACAATGAGAAATAAAATAAAATAAATAAATAAGAGAGACGGGATTTAAGTAGGTATATTAAAACGTTATTTGAATAATTGAATTAAAGATAGCGTAAAGCGAGAGAGACAAAAGAAAACAGAAGTAAATGAAATGGGTTAGAGTTGTAGGAAATGTTCTTTAACGAGATGTTTAAAAGAATGTAAGGATTGTGCACTACGTATTGCAACAGGAAGGGAGTTCCAGAGGTGGATAGCTACTACGGTGTAGGACTTTTTGTAAAAGGACGAAGAGTGTGAAGGAGTATAAAGAGCAAGGTTTTCAGAGGAGCGAAGAAGTCGGTCATGGGATAAATGAAGAAATTGGAAACGTTGCTTAAGGTATGGAGGAGAGATCGGATTAAATAGTACACAGTAAAGAAGTGAAAGAATGTGAGCATTCCGGCGAAGACGAATTGGGAGCCACTTGAGTTTAGCACGAAAATCTGAAACATGATCATATTTGCGTAAGCCAAATATGAACCGTATACATAAGTTTTGAAGACGCTCAAGTTTATTTAATTGCTCCTCGGTAATGTCAGGATAACACACACAATAAGTTGTGATTTCAAAATAACAACTTTTGACTTAATGTATATGAATGAGATAATCTTCTAAACGGCTGGTCCGATTTTGATAGAACTTTCACTGGAAGATAGCTGAAGATCTAAGGAGTAACATAGACTACGTCAATTTTTGAAAAATGCATTAGCGCGCGCTCCACGCCCATGCGCACGCCGTCATGGGACAGCAGAGTGTCACTTATGTTTAAATATGTGTGCCTTTTTATTTCTTTATCGCAGGTGAAACCGCGGGGATCAGCTAGTCAGCATAATAATTCTAAGATTTCTATTAGGAAAATTGAATGTAGGTATAGTACTGCAAGTAGGTATGCAAATAAAGTAAAATAAATAAAGTTGTTTTTCATAGTTGTCGCGCCTACGTCAAAGGTTATCAATGTAGAGCCTAGATAATAGCAGAAAACGGAGCTACAATAACGTAATATACAAATGTAGAGCATATTATGTGGAATATGTGGGTCTTTACACACGAGTATGAAAATATTTCATCCAAATAGGATGTTCAAATATTCTGCAGTGACCAAGTGAACCATTATTTTTAATTAATATTTTATCCAAATAGAAGGACATATCTTCAAAAATTCGACAGTGACCAAATGAATCATATTTTTTAATTACGTTTTATTCTTTAACTTATATAAATACTATTGTTATTTCCAAATATTTTTATTATTGGGCTCGGTGCAACACAGATTTTCCCCTACTAATTAAGAAGGCATACGACACGTTGCTCCAATTCGTAAACAGTCGAAGGTCCTAAGGTCCTTGCAAAGCGCTGAAATATCCCAAACATCTCGGCAGAGAGCCAGTGAATCACATTACGTAATGCAGACGTTACGCCGGGGGGTCGGGGCCCGGGGGGCCGGGGGCGACGGGCCGAAGTAGGTCGCGGGGCCCAGACGACCCCCAGACGGCCTCACAAGGGCTGCACCCAATTAAGGTTAAAAATGTCATGCGTTTCGTTTTGCGCACTACGCATTTGCAGTTAACAAACAAATAAAGGTTGAATTCTTTCATTGAAACGCGCGGTTTCTAAGCAACGCAAATATTGATCAGGTACTACGCCATTCATCCGATTGTTATGTGACTAGGAAGTAGGGTACACTACGCATAGGTGGCGCGAGTTTGTACAAAAATAATAATCAAAATGAAACAAATAATTAGTTCAATAAATTAATAAATAAATTCTATCGAATGTATAGTAACATATAATATATGATAGGATTCTCTCGGGCTCGAAGAATGGCGGTGATGTAGAGTGTTTTATGAAAAAAACAAGACCATTAGTCTGTCGCTCGTGTAAGCGCCAACTGATCTGTCATTTAGCACCACCATCACCATTCTACCAGATTTTTTGAGGGGAAAACATTAGTTAATCCAATGTCATTGTTGCTGAAGTTGACTAATTGAAGATTTAAATAACATCAAAGTTATGAGTAGATACAGGTATTTTAATGGCATAAATGGCTAATTACATAGTTAAGTTTCAAGTGCTAATAGAGCAATGAACGTAACAAAGATGTCGTCTCTCTTGCTTCTATGAGATATGCGCTATTACTTTCTCTTTCACGCAATCACCTCGCAATTAATTAAAAGTAAAATCAATAATCAATTTATTATCTATTCCTAGAACAGAAACGCTTAAGCTGCTGATAAAGGCAAATTAATATAGCAGAAATAGAATTTCATAAATATTATGACGTGTCAATTTTGTAATATTTTAATTTATACAAATAGGAAATGAGTTTAAGGTCCATCAGATGTTTTGTGGCAACTACCAACCATGGTTATCTATAATCAACTCCAGATATGATAGAGAGATTGGCTGGATATCTGTTTCTACCCCTAAGCAGAATCTCTTCCTTGCCACAACGAACAAAGCATAACACTGCGCAGCGCTTACTAATAATAAAATATTATTATTAATTTTTAATTATCTGTTCCCCGTTACAGCACAACATTAAGCGTCAAGAGGGATTACGCGGCAAAATTTAGTAGGTACACAGTAGTTTTTAATCCTCCTTTGAGTGCTGTACATTGTACTTATTTCAGATTAAAGGAGCGATTACGAACGACGTTCGCGATCCTATTAGCGCAAAATTAATTTAATTAAAATAATCCTGAACATGGCTAATTCAGTTATTCATCCAAATAAATAGATTTATGCAGCCATGAATGAGCCATTTTATAAAGTTTAGCCGATTATTATTTTTTGTTTTATTGATGGCTCTATATTTGAATTACTTGTTTTACAATAGACTAAAGTAAAGTATCAGTGTGTTACTGTTTTTGTTAGAATAACTGTTATCGTAACCATTCCATGGGAGTATATAATCAAAGCATACCATCAAAGATACACATTCATTCATCTTTTAAATTAACTTCGCTCAGTCTTTGGGATTGAACTTCAATGGCGTGATAATATTGAAAAATCACCCATCATCAGTTTGATTCGAGAGAATAATGTCAAAAACCTTAACATAACACACTCACTTCCAAGAGGTAATTTCACATTTTGCAACTTGGTTCAAAAAGCCAAAAATAATTTCAAACGTCTTATAGTACGTAGCAAACAATGTTCGTAATGAGAGAACCGTGTTCTATGCTCATCTGAACGTATGAGACGGCTACCCAGCCAGAGCTCCCCCGCCCCCCGCGCACACAGCCTCGGGGGTGGCGAGACGCGGGTCAATGGGTCTCCAGGGGTCAAACTAGAGTGGTTGTAGGCTGACATACTGCGGCCTACTTGCAAGTAATTTACCAACTGTTTTTGTAGCGGCACGTGCTTGCATTTTCGTTGCGAATTCTTTTCGCTATAACGCGTCTGGTAATACTTGACAAATCTAGGGTTTAAGTAGCTTAAATCTAGATGTGCAATTTGTTTGTCTACAAATCCTGTTCAAATGATTTCAGTAATTCAGTAGTTTTTTTTTTAATTAGCCCATACTATATAAAATATACAGATAATACAGACAATAAATTTAAAACATCGTGTGATGAATAAAATATTTTGTGAATTTACCTAAGAATGCGACCAATATTCCTATATAATTTATACAATAGATAAATATACTTTATACAAAATTTCAAATAGGTTATCTACATGATAAATGTTTGTATAACATCGGTACGCAGTGCCTACTTCATCCCTTGCTAAAAATATACCTACTGATCTGTCTGAAAATGATTACGAAAAACAGTTTTATTTTTCCTTTGTTTTATTTGCTGTTGAGAAAATAATACGAGTTACTAAATTGTAGTTATTTTGAACGCACAAAACTCGATCTCATTTCGATATTATTTATTTGTACAGATTTTTGTGTAGGACGCTGAAAATAAGCAATTGGAGGCGCCAGGCGGCCGGCGCCATGTGGCTCGTGCGCCGCGAATATCCGTGCTGTTCACGTAAACATCTTGTCTCAATGAAACCCTTGATTATTTCCTATTCCTAAATAATGAGATGGTCAATTTAATTGACTGCCGTTTAATTTCATAACGTACCTGTGTATTTGTAGTATATAGGAACAGACGACAAAAGAAAAATAACCTGTAGTCAGTACCTGTATCATACTAATCGTGTGATACGGTTGATATTATTTATCACGGTTTAATGAAAATACAAAACATCCATATTTATCTAAAAACGCCAATCAACATCGATTGTTATCGTTAACAGAGTAAACAAGACGCCTTTGCCTTTTGTTAAAAAAGTAATAAGTTATGACAGCTGTCTTGTCAACATAGCGCGGGAATCAATGTTTGTTTTGACAGCGCAAGAAATGGCGCGAATGCTCGCGCGTATTACATCTACTACGCTACACAGACGGATCAACTGTTATTTAATTAAAACTGTGTTGATTTAGCGTTCATTACTCGATTACGCCGCCAGACGTGTTTATGGACGGCATTCTTGAATGAATCGGTGTCTCAACTCACGAAGAATAGTCAGTTCCAGCCGCCATTACACTTTTATAGCGCACCTCGTGAATCGGCCGAATTGATAATGTTACGTGTCTGGCCTTTATAGCGACGGTTCGTGAGAAATGCGGAGAATTTCCGAGATCTCGGCTAGTTTACGACATTTTAACCAGACATAAACAAGGCAGCTTGTTAAAAGCAGTCTATTACAAAATCTAGTCGAATGGCCTCCTTCCATAGAGTGTCATAGACACGATAGCAAAGTAAATGAATGAGTTCAGTTCAATGTACAGATTTATTTGTAACAGATTTGGTTCGTAATATTTTGTAATGTACCGTACGTACAATTAAATAGGTGATACTGATAGGAACCAGGAAATTATTTTTTTCGGCCCACCTGATGGTAAGTGCCATTGTTACCCATGAATAGCTATAGTCAATTCTAGATAACATTATTCTTACTTGAGGTTAGCCATAGATGCGTTGCTACCCTTTTAAAGGCTAAGATGTAAATTGGAAACCGAAGAAGAGACACGTGTTTACAAATATGAAAACGTATTCTATATAGACTTTACAGGAGTCTGTCTGCTACAAGTCAAGTCTACAAGTCTGTCTCCCTGACCACACCCTTCAAGCCAGAACACAGCAGTGCTTAACACTGCCATTATAAGGCAGGAATAGGTGTGGCGGTGGTGCCGCCGAAGTCGAACTACATAGGGTTCTACCACCTTCAAAACTACTATAAAATGTAATCCTTTTGTATCCTTTGTAAATGACACACTTGATTATTGTATAATACGCAATACATGTTTATTGCCTTTCGTCTCGCCAGATAACATTTTTATCAAAGCAGCAAATTCCTTATCATGGTATGTCGCTGTTTATCAGTTTTGCCATTCGCCTTGGTGACAAGATATGAACCTACTTACAGCCGTGCCGTCTATCAATTTCAAATCACCAGACATACTTATTTAGGTATAATAAATTATGAATGATTGTACGATTGTACATACATAGGTAGGTAAAGTTAGAAGAAAATCTATAATTTACTCATAAGATGAGCTCAAATATTGAACCTTTTTAAACAAAAGAAGAACGAAACAAGAGAAGGTGGCGTGGAATAAACTTAATTCTGGCAATTGATAGAGATATAGAGCATTGGTTCCTAGGAGAGACAACCAAAGAGATATTATACTTAGAAGCGGCTACTTAGATGAGGCTACCTAATCTAAAAAATTAGGTTTGTCATCGTTCCTCGTTTTTATTTGCTGGACATTCGTATTGACAGGCCTGCCTATAGCTCTCCTACTAAAGTCAAAAATCTCTATTATAAGGTCAACTGCCCTGCCACATCTCTGCTATAGAGTAGCACTAGTAGTATGTACAAAACATTTTCTAAGAACACGTGAGTCAACTTAACAGCTATCGTTTATCGTTTACTATCAAAGATTAGTTTATTACAACATATTATTTGAAGATATAAATATTGGACGGTGGCATTGAAGTGGATTTAAAGCACAATAATCTTTAAACAATAATTTGCCTTTGTTGCAGGAACATTTAAAAATATATTCTCATCGTGCAAATTAGATATATTATGAACATTATTTTCTTGTTCAAAATTATATATTTATAAATATAAGTAGGTACCTATATCTTTGTTGGAACTACTTTTAAAAATAAAGTAGCATTTTCAGGAACGATTAAGTCTAATAGTACCTAAGTAATGTCGCGCCAAAGAAAAAATGATTACGTCGCCATTTTTTACCTTTAATGAAATATATATAATTAATTATCAAACTTCTTTCATTTTACATTAACATTACGAACCTACTTAACCAAAATATAGCACCGAAATTGATTACTCGCAAAAGCTCAAACAAGATTGTGATAATAACAATCTCAAATAGCAAATATTAAATTAGTTTCTCAATTCATAGAAGCGAAATTGGATTATGCCGGCGTTGGCGAGATTTATTACTATGAAATCAGCCTGACAGCTACATGACAAAGATACCGATGGACGCAAATAGAACGTATTTACCACGGAAAAGAGTATGCAGGGGAAGTGGCATATGAGGCGATTAGTATGGAAACCGCTGTAGCAAAACAAACACATTCAAATCAGTACCTAATCGTATTCTTACTACTAAGAAACCTGCATTTTTATTAGTTCTCTGTTGTCAACAATGATTGAGGCACGTTTACGAAGTTTTACAAAAAAATTACAACCCGCAAAACAAAATTTACGTATCTCAATGACTGGCAAACATTGACGTTAAGTATGCTAAGCTGATCATACTGGCAGTCGCATCAATTCGCCCACGTGCCACTTCTTGTTATCTCTTTCTTTCATGTATCCTATTATCTCAAATGAAAGGGTTTTACTATTTCGTATGATTAGATGTTCTTGAATTAACAAAGATTATTTTTATATTTCTGTAATTTTAATCCAATATAATCTTTTTTGTCAGTGAAGTATCATCAAGTATAAGATTAAGAGAATAAAATGACAAGCAAAAAGAGGCAAAAGGGTATTTTGAATGGTTTTCTTCATTTCATTGTATATTTTCAGAGGAACCTTCAAAATTGACCGCTTAGAGATGAAATATTTAGTTGTAAGAATGTTTTATTGTTTAGATTTCATCTATTATATTATGTACGTAACTTTCCACATAATTCGAGTTACCATTAACCTTCTGCTTCAAATGTAAATACAGGGGTGTTCCACTAAACTGTCACAACGACTATGGTAGAGTCCCTGTTACATTATTTTAAATAGTGATTCAGACTAAAGTTGTTTTGATTGTTAAGTGGAACACGGGGAAGTCTACGTTTTAATAGGAAAGGTGGTTGCTAAAATCTTTACCAAGATTACTTAATCTATGTATTTTTGAAAGATTAATCGACTATTATGTAGAGATAAACACATAAATTATTTCTGCATAAAACATCAGACCACCTTTCCCATTATGCTTTTTAATTAATTTCTTTTAACTGAGCATTGAACTCTAGTGTGAATGATAATGGAATCCAGTTTTCTGTATAGATAAGACTGCATAAATACTAACTGCTTAAAATAACGTTTAGGACACACTAGGTATAAAAATACACTGAAAAATAAATATCTAAATCAACAGGGAAGTTTTTTTTTATTATATTGCATTAAAATATTTGACTTTGAACTGTCTCAAAATAAATATTTAAGGATAATTAAAAATGTAAATAATGGTCCTCTGTAGCAAACTGTGATCATTATAAACTCTTATTGGTTGTAATTATAAGGCACTGGTGCAGTCTGGCTTCCGTAGCACGGTTGCCGCAGCGTAGCTGGCACAATTTGCCGCATCCTGGCCGCGGCATCCTATCCACGGCATCCTGGCTGGCACATCCTAATTGCTCCATCCTGAAATAATCACCTATTGTGTCCTCAACAAAACTTCAGTGTTGCCAATTAAGACTGAATAACAATCGAATTAGTGTAGCGATTTCTACTTCGCCTTCTTAAAGCCCAGAAAGGATCCCACCCTAGCGTATTAAAATATATTTGTAATTAATTATCGCATAGATTTAAGATAATAAAGATGTTTTATATTAAATATTGTTTTATTATTTACCTATCCCTTCGAAATAACATGAAATAAAATCATTTAAAGAATTACATAGTTAGAATTACAAAAAAGTTTAGTTATATGGAATAAAAAGATTTAAAAAAATGTAATGGAATGAAATGGAATTAATTAATATATTGCAAAAGTATGTCTTTATAGTTAAAATTACTCACCTATAGAGGTGTAAAAGTAACGAAAGAAGGCGTACCCGTATGTATTCGTTACTATAACATTTAGTACTCGTTACTATCGTATCGTTACTCGTTACTTTTGGTACCTTTTACTTCATAACATAGCATGGTAACGTAGCATAGAGAAATGCCTAGAGTCGTTTACGGATACGGTAAAATATCGCAACATCGTATTGTTCGTATTTATAGAAAACATACATTTATGTTACCTACATTTTACCTAGTTGCGTATTACCTAGTTGATTTAATAAGTAAAGGTTAGAATTTTAGAACTAGAACTACAAGTAATCTATAGACGGAATCTACCCAAACTACCGAAATACGAAAGATGTGAGTAACGAAACGAATTCATGAGTAACGTTTCGTTACTCGGTACTCAGTAACCAGTAACGAATACATACGGTTTACTACAGCTTTACTCGCCTACATATTTCTAGTGCGTAGCAGTTCTTGTGTTTTGTTTGGTTGGAAGAGTGTAATTCCCAGTTTACAATAAGCCGAACTCTTAATCCTGAGAGGTGGCAATGAATCTGTAATTGAGTTCAGATAACACCCAGACCCAGAACAGAAATCTAAATTCATCGTTCAGATACCTTTTGGCCGGGCATCGAACCTGGGAACTACTGCGCACCAAACCAGTTATCGCTGCGCCAAGGGGGTCGTCAAAAGTGTTTTATTGTCCTAGATTTTATAAAACTTAAAAGTAGAATTATAAAAACCAATTATATTTTATACTTAAAAACAAAATAGGTATAGCACCTGTAATAGGTAATACGAATCATTAATTTCTTATGAACTAAAAGCACCTGTAGACCCAATTAGTACAAAACCCTGTACTTGTTTAATTCCATTCATTAATTTAAGATTAATTAACGTATATGTCATATTACCTACATCTTTATAAAATTGATAACGTACTTAAAAACTGACTTTAGATTAAAGACATACGAGTACATAAATCTCTATATTATAAACCAGACTGGGAGGAATTGTTGAGCAGTGATAGCCTTGTGAAACTTGGCCTCTCAATCGAGGGGTCCTAGGTTCAAATCCTGGACACCTCTGATTTATGTGCGTATTAGAAATTAATCATCACTTGCTTTACGGTGAAGGAAAACATCGTGAGGAAACCTGCACATCTGAGAGATCTTAAAAAAAAAATCTCAAAGATGTGTGAAGTCTACCAATTCGCACTTGGCCAGCGCGGTGGACTAAGGCCTAAATACCTCTCACTATGAGGGGAGACCCGTGCCCAGCAGTGGGACGATAATGGGTTGACGAAGACGATGACAACGACTTCTCAAGATAAACAGACGAACATACCGAACGAATCTACAATGGTTCCGTGTTTTGTCATTTACCTAAAGAACCCTAACAAAAACCTACAAATTAAAAACACTAACTTTGAGAGTGGAATCTTAATTAAAAGACATTTTAAACGTCTAGTAAACATTTTGTTATAAGAAAAATGTCTTTGGAACACCTGAGCTGTGCGATTTGTTAGTTTTGATACTTGTAATAATTTTATTTAAAGGTAGACACCAAAGGGACCTTTCCTAATTTGGACGCATCTGTTTCTGCCTTATAACAGCAGTGTTTAGCGCTGCTGTTTTGCTTTGAAGGATATGCTAAAACCTTCCTCTTGAATCACTCTTTAAAAAAACGCATCAAAATCCGTTGCGTAGTTTCTTTCACTGAAAAGCGACTTTGTTTTATACTATGTAGTGATATTATAAAATCGTTTTTTACATATTTTTTATACATAAAGATGAAAATAAAGAAGAATTCTCAGCAAGAGTAGCAACTGGAATGGAATGGACCTCACGTAGAACCTTCGTTCACCCTTCGAACCTTCACATTGTTTGGAGATGTGAATTTGCGACGGTGACCACAAATCGTTAGATGGACAGCATACTCATTTACTACTTTGTGGCGGCTTCCCTACTCGTCAAGAGATGGCGCCACGAGAATTCTGAATCACGCTGTCGAAGTATTCTCAATACCTTGCATATATACTCGCTCCGAACTGAGACTGTCGGAGCACGGCCGCTCCCCAGGCATGATCACCTAGCCTCAAGAAAGATCTCCCTTTTTTTCAGAACACTATTACAACTGCTCTTATAAACAAAAACAAAATTAAACATGGACTTTTAGTGCACCGAAGTAATCTCAAAATCTCTTAAAACTTGATTTGTGGAGCACCTGCTCCATAAATCATACAGGCCCGTATAATAAATGCAGGAGGCAGGAGGATTCCGAAGGCACCGAATAACTAGTGTTTGGGGCTTTGGGTTTGGGGCATACGATACGACACGTCGTGGCACGTTACGACGTCGTGTCGTGCATATCTTTTATACCTTTTTTTTTAATGAAAGGGAATTTTTATTAAAAAAAAATTTTATTTTTAATGAAGGGGACGCCTCGGGAGTGACGCCGGGTTATGTGGGATTTTTACCGCACTATAACCCTCCCGGTGGCCGTCCTCGGCGCTGTGAAGGACTCCGCGGTTTTAGCAAGGAACACCATCCGGAGTCCTCTGAGCGCGTTGCCTCATCGGGCTCAGCTCGGGCGAGCGCTGCTCTCGCCGCACCGTCAGGTGCACAGCGGTATGCGACCACACATACCACTGTCCTTCCCGGGGCCGGTAGATAGACGGCTAGAGCTCCCACTCTAGCCGCCTGCAACCCTGGACCCCCCTTTTAGTCGCCTCTACGACCTTATTATACCTACGGCCTCTTGATATAATTTAATTGCATTTTGTAGATGAAGCGTACAATCCTAACTACTATATTCTTACTATTAAGCGAATGTACATTTAAGTACACATTAGCGCGAACGAAGCCGCGGTCAAAAACTAGTCTTTCATAAATGTGCGTCGTAAGAAATCACGACACGACCTCATATCGTAAAAAATTGTGATTTCTATTTTACTTTCAGAAAAAAGAAGACTGTATCATCAATTCTTAGAATATAGTAACATGTGTTATACCAATTGTCATGTCATTGACACGTCATAGATTTCTACGACACGACACGACATATCCTGATGCGACATCGTGTCGTATGTGTGGTTAAGTCCTTAAGCCTCAATTTAGACAGTAGACTAAGGGTACGTAAATTTATACGCCATAAATTCGATTCAAATCCATTCAGACTATATTTTATGATAAATAAATTGCAAATATCTTAAACACTGTCGCACGGAAGTCTGTTATAAACTGTGTACCTTGGGGCTTCCTAGATATGATATCGATACACTGAAACTGATATCGGTTATTCAAATATCATATGTGATAATCATATCACGGTGATTCATGTATAGATAATGTATTTGCAGGTTATCGACCATGTACGTTACCTATTAAATGTTTTATTTCTATTTTTATTTTTTGAATAAATAATCAGTATTGTTTGTAATTGTGAAATTTAATCAGATGATATTGATAATAATATCTTGGTAGTGGAAGTCTAAAAATAGCGAATAATATTGTACATATTATAAAAATAACATAAAAATAAACGGAATTATGAATTGTTTCTAAAGCGTTTTTATACATACTGATACATTAGACAGTACTGTAACTGCACAGCGTTGTAACTGAACGATTATGTTGTTG
>DWPV01001633.1:0-19925 GCA_018251915.1 Urbanus proteus proteus
CTTTTTCAAGTCCAGGGAGCGAACATCGAGATATGAAAAGTTACGTTTAGTTTTGTTGTCAATATTTACATACTTAGTTCAGAATCACCACTTAACTAATGTTGCTACGCAATTATTTTGACTTTAATAAATGAATAATTATTATTTTGTGTATTTTACTTATAATTCGTCTCTACATTGCAATACGCTACATTGTAAGCTTTTATAAGTTTATGCTGAGATTGGGGGTGTTATTGGAAATCAACAAATACAACAGGTAGTGAAGAACATAACAGAATCAGATTAGACCCAAATTAAATAAGTACAATACAATACAATACAAAAATTATTTAGTATACACACTATACACCAAAACATTATTTACAAAGTAGAACACACATAATCGTAGATAGGTATCTACAATAGGCAGTTTTATCGCTAATATAGCGATCTCTTATAAATAACTTTAAAAATATTAAAAAAAAATCATAAACAGACAAGACATAGGCTAGGCATGTACAAACGTATTGAATGTGCAGGCATCCAGTACAAGAGTTAAATAAGTTGTAGAATATTAATAATAGGATAGTATTTCTATCTATCCCTAGGAGATATAAAACAAAGACCCAAAAATATGGAAGGGAAAGACAAAGTAAATACCTACCTATAATAAAAATACCCTTTGAATATCAGGTTCTTTACTACGCATAATGCTGTACATGTAGGTTTACAGTAGTTATATCATTTAGCTCGAAACTGGGTTTCCATGTCCCAGCAGACAGACAAAAACATGCTGAACAGCACAAACCGACACGAATTACATCTCCCGGTTGCGACATAACTGCAGTTTACTTAATAGGTTAGTGATATTATAAGTGTCTCAATTAGATATTGAAGGTTTTCTAAGCTTCTATTAAAATAATATTAAGTTGGACAATATAATTCTCATATTTGATATAAATGTAGATACATATTTGATGACCCGCCTTGTGGAACGTTCACCATACCGGTCTGTAGGGTTTTGGGTTGGATTCCCGGTCAGACAGATAGGTAATTGATGAGTTTAGTTATATGTTCTGCCTTTACACACAGTTTTATTAAATAGTGTACGTGGTTTAACTTAAAGGGGTTTTACTTATAGGAGTTCACTTATAGTTTTAGAAAGTGTAAAACTTGGAGAAATTGCAGCTCTGGCTTTGACTTGTCCCAGTTACATATAACATTAAATAGCATTTTACATTTAGTCGTTACACTTAATTGGTGTTTTAACTACGCTGCCTATTAAATGCCAAGAATGTAAAAATACCGTATTATAGGTATAAGTAGGTACATAAAAATACGACGATTTTTCATGGTGTACAGATTGATATTTAACGAACTACTTTCGAATATTTTACTACTATCGGATATTTTTATGTCAATTAATGAATTTTAAAAGTATCTCCTTGTTTTTAAATAATAAGGCGTATGTAAGCATTTGTTATATGATTTCCTTATTTTTTTCACAGAATAATTTTCAAAGGATTCAAACTACTCCAGAACAGATCGGATAAAAGCGACATTTTGTAGGAGTGGAAATAACTCTGTGATCACTTAATGCATAGGTAATTCTAATTCATCATGTTCTGGATATTTAAATGAATCTATCTGGGGCGAGTAACCACCAGTTTTCGCTTGATTTGCATTCCATAAGTACCTAGGGCCCTTAGGGTAAACGGATCAGACATGGGGCGGACAGACAAGATTACTGTTTAGATGGTAATACCTGTTAGAAGTGGTATCTGTCTACAGTAAAGCCCTATTCCGTTATCCTGTTATTTCCTTCTACACGAATAATTACAACCTAAAAGGGACATACTTGGTTCTTTTATAGTTTTGAAGTAGCAAAAAGCACACAGTCCACTTGATGGTATGTGGCCACTGCCACCCATGGACATCTGTAATCAATCCCAAATAAGATCGAAGTTCCCCTGAAGACTGAGTCGGAACGTTTCGGATAAGCATGTCTCCCTTACTAAACCATTCAGACCAGAACGCAGCAGTGCTTAATATTGCTGTTATCGAAGTCGAACATAGAGTTCTATCACTCGTATCGTCGAAAAACGTACGATAAAGGGACCTTGAGGTGGACCATAGATGAGTGACAACTCTTGGGGACTAAATTGGAACGTTCAGATCAAACCAGAACACATCAGCAGTTTTGTTGGTATATATTTGGTAGCTTGTTGGAGGAACTGGCCCGTAGCTGGCCGTAAGACCACACAAACTGTTCGGAATTTTTTGTCATTGAATTTATGTATTGTTGAACCTACTACGAAGGTTTTTGTGGCACTAACAGTTAATGTTTGGTAACACTGAAGTCAGTTTCTTATTTTACATTCCTCTCAATGATTTGTTAGTTTTTTTAAATAAAAATCGCGTTCCGCGTATAAAAATAAACATTTACGTTGCGTGAGGCTGTGAGCAGAAAATGTTTGAAGTAATAAATATCTCTATGTATAGTGATAGAGTAATCTGGTATCTACCTAACAACTTTGTATTAATTATTTTATGTTGTAATATTGGTATCTTATTTTATCACAATATTACAAGCTACATAACAGTTTAGCTAATAATTCAGCTATGTGTCTATCAAGATACGATTGTCACAGAAAAACCCGTTGTATGGCGCTCAAAATGAAGTGCAGTGATAGAGTATTGAAGAACTCGTGAAGAATGTTCAATTTGTAATATTGCAACGCTATTGAATGCATAAAAGGAAATGTCGCCGGCATGCGCGTGCCATCATCGTGTTTTTGCTCCCATTACCTACCGACGAAGCGCGAATCAAATCCTATGATTGATGATGGCAGCCTTCCGCGTGCTAGCGTGACACCCACATGAGCGCGATGGCTCGTGCGCCGCTCCCAAATCGATATCAACAGTAAACTACGAACCCGTTACACAATCGGCACAAGTATTATCGCCTCGGAAAACAGTAAAACCACACACTAATGTGTAAACCGCTGTCCCATTGGTGTTCTCATTACTTTTTACTACAATTTCAGCTTTCAACATTTAACTTCCGACTTTTTTATTTATTGTATTTAGTCACTATGTGCCATAGTGAAAAGTAAGCTGTAATGAAGTTAATGTGCCATATAAAATTCTGAATTATGTGGTCGTAGTTAAGTACATTTAGCTGAATAAAAAGTGTAAAGTAAGTACGGTGCGTTTAAATTAAATGGAAGCTGTTTATTACAGGTTTATGGGCTTTTTAGTGTGTCAATGTCATTAGCGAAACAAACTGCCGACCCGAGTTGACCACAGGTCGTGATCTTTACGAGCTAAATCGGAATAAATACCCTAGTAGCCGCCTTTCGAGTACCGGATATAAACGGGTAGCCCAACGTTGTTGGATCATGGATAGGTAGATGTATTTGTGTTCAATGAAAGTCTTGTTCCAAGGCAAATGTGAAAGTAATTACCTGCTTATTCACCAAGATTGCGAACTAATCTGATGGGTCCAATAAGTAATAGTATAAGTAACATTGCAAATGTTTTTCTACTTGATTCTTTGTGCAAAACGCGGACCCTAAAAGTGGCGTACAAATAATAACTAGATTGTTGCAACGGTACTTCCGTTGTGATTGTAAGGGAATAGAAGGGTTTCATTTCTGAATTCATCTCGATTCAATGTCCCGCAAACCGCGTAAACTGTTTGGTTAAAACGGTTCGCACGGCCATCTGCCACGGACGACCGCGTCTCATTTGGGACGAACTCGGACTAATCGTAATTTCAAAGTATAAGAATTAGGACAAAAATCAGGGGCCGGAACAAACGGACAACTGGTACAGCGAAAATTTGAATAATGACGATCTAGCGGATTGTTTTGTTCTTTCAACGGTACGGTGGCTGCGCTTGCGCCGACTGCCGAACTGTTACGATATTTGTGTCTTATAATTGGGAAATGTACTCCAAGTAATTTGAACTACTTTTAAAAAGAATAATATGTTGTAGGTACCGTACATACCAAACCAATCGGACATTTTTATCCTCTTTATCACAAAAGTATTAAACTAGGATACATTCAGTCCATCTGATGATAAGTGGTCACTGTTGCCCATGAGCAATTATATTCAATATCTGATTCTAAGATAAGATTTCTATATTAGGTTGGCCCTAGTGGCCTAGTGACTAAGTTTGAATGCCTAGGTTATGTAGGTATTTTTGTCTTCTTTAGCACACTTTAAATCGGCAGCGCTGAGTAGAGTCGTAAAGCGTAAAGATTCACATAAATCAGAAAATATTCCAATTTTTTTTAAATAGAAGTAGGAATTTAACATGTTCTGATCTATTTATGCACCGGATATAGAATAGAAAATTATATCAATAACAAACGCTACCAGAAAGGACTGTTGATACGCCAGATATGTATAAGTAGTCTAACTTTTTTACCGTAGATAACGTACTTACTTATTTCATATGATAAGGCGCAAGATTGTTATTATAACATCTACAAATTGTTGTTTACTAACAACACTTTGTTCATTCACCAAAAATTTTCTGTTTCACTGTCCCAAAAAAGATTCCGACGAAGAGCCTCCTTCTTTTTTGAACTTTGTTAAAAATAGAGACCGCAACGTTTGAAAGTGGAAGTGGAACTTAGTGATAGTTTTATTCATTTCCTTTTGTTTTAAAGCGTAATAAAACAACAGTTTTTCATTAAGATAACTGTTTTAGGAGTGACGCTATACAGCATTTGCGTGTGTTCGCTATATCGATGTGACTGACTCCTCCTCGCTAATTGCTGAATGTGGAGCATGCGGGACATAATGCAGCAACCATGCCACAATTGCTACTTGTAACCCGGTGGTTGAGGTAATACCCGTGGGTAGGGAAACGCCCGTCTCTAATCATGCGGTGTACATAGCAAGTTGTGTACTTAACACAATTTCTGCTCGAATACAAATAATAACAAGGTATTTAAACTTTGTCCTGTGCGGCAACACAATATAGGTATTGGACAAGTGATTTGACATTTATGTTATTTAGGGGTTGGTTTAGTTTATTCGCAGGTATGACTAGAGTAGGTTGCTACTTGTTTGCTGCTTCTGTAAAATTAAATTTAATAATTTATGGTTTTCATGCATTCAAGGTTTAGCTGTTCACGAATTCTCCTTATCTTTTTTAACAGTTAGGTATGATATAAACCGAAGATGAAAATGATCGTCATCAGCATCAGAAGCGTTTAAGCTAAAGTAAGTATGTATGGCCTCTACCTAAAAAAAACATAATACGAAAATTCCTACCTATCATAGTACCTTCCTAGTGCAGGAACAATAGTTTTTTTTTTTTTCATTCTTTAACGGCTAATTAAACACATACCAACTATTATAGTAATTCTGAAATAAAATATTATTAAGTTTAAATATTTGTATTTCTTGACATATTTACTTACTACGTAGTTACCTTACTACGTACTTAGTATGTATTTATAAAGAATACCTACCTACTTACATCCGTGTGGTTATGTTACGCTATCGAATATATCATTATAATGGTGAAAGAGTAACGGTTCGGTGTCATACCTATTTACGGTGGTAGATAAATACGAAAGAGTTCACAATTAAACGGTAATAAATCGGTAAAATTTGGATGTAATTACAGCACCGTTTTATATCTACAGACTCATTGTATCAGAGGTCAATGATCTACCTATATTTGGCTGTAATTATTCGCTTTTATATTCATAAAATTTGGCTGTTAAAAACATAATAGCGGACGTCATTTCAATATGTTAACGAGTTGTATTTTAATGGTCACAATTTAAGAGGTCTCCGTGACCTCTTACTGAGGGTCCAGTTTCTAAGACTACATAGAGTTTCAGGTTTAGCTGAATCCTTTTAAAAGGTATATTAATAGAAAATCTAAGGTAATATTAATCTTAACCCGTGGATCCTTAGACCTTCCTTCCACCCATCCTTGCATAGGCCAGTGGCCTATAAAGGCATATAGGTAAGTGCGTAAAACTATTCACCGAGATTTCTTTGGAGTAAGTTGGTAGGTACCTATCTGTTCTTCAATGCAATGCTCGGTAACTTTACTCTTGTATACCTATCTGTACTTTGACAGAGTAGGAATAAACCACTTACACACACGACAATAACTAATTAAATAGAACGAATAAGGTTTAAAGAAAAGGTGTAAAGAACTCAAACATTTTAATTTATTTGGTTAACATTACTTGTATAATATGGTGCACTACGCTACGTATTGTTAATTTCATTCGCTTATTGTGTTGTATGTAGATATTACATAATTTGAATCCAAATGTGATTGTTGAATAGCCGATAACATTTGCATTATAACGAGATACCTACCTAGGTATTATTACAATATGATGCTTATTATAAAAGCATTATAATGTAAACGGGAACATTGAAACAATTAAAAAATGGATTCTTACATTCAGATAATGTGAAATCGATGACCGTGATCATGGAATTGTAGAGCATTTTCAAAACTGTTAATTAATTAACGTCTGCTTTATTACTATTGCTATGAAAAATAACTGTAAGACTAAATCACTCATATTCTAATTCGTCTTTATATACCATGCCTATACGCTAACGAATTAAAAATACAAGGTGAAGAATATACTATAATACTTAACAAACTACTTTATCGCTTAGGAGATATCAGTCACGTAGACGCCTATTAACTAAAACGTATTTTTAAAACCGAATTTATTATCTATGCAAACGCCGTAAAGCATTAACTAAATACATGGAATTTTCTTAAACATACTATGAGATATTCGCCGTTACAATTTTATTAATGTACGTTATAAACGCAATAAATGAGGTTTGCTTGAAATTTGTAGCGCTTGTAATGATTTTATTGTTAAACAAACGGTTTTAATACCTAAGTTCCTACGTTGGTACTACTGTTTACAACAATGTATACTGAGTTCGTTTTGTGCGAGCAAACAATAAATTAGATTGACGTTGTACAATTTGATTTGTTAAATCAAATAACTTACAGCGCGTTTGTGTACCATTCACGAAGAAATTGCATTATGCATACAGTAAGTTGGTACACCAAACCAACATGTCGGACATGTAGACCAAACGTAAACGTAGTGTTCTCGGTAACACAAAAGCTGAGACAACACGAATAAATGTAAATGATAAATTATGATCCACGTGATATTTTTTCACCTATACTAACAACTTGGAAGTCAATTGGTAATTTCAATTTGATAATTCTTCGGCTCTTAATATTATTAAGCTTGCTTTTCTAAGTACCTATGCACATATGTCTACATAATATATCGAAACATGAAAAGTATCCGGGCTAGTCTTAGAAATTGCCTACCGAATATTAATAATACTAAGGTACTTTTTACAATTTAAAACTACCAAACAAGTAGGCAATTCATCCATCTGGTGGTTAGGCAAGTGATAACTTACGTCCATGGGCATCTGTGATAGGTAGGTGAGGTAGGTAGCGTAGGTATGCTTCCCCTAGGACTAAAACGAAAGACCTCGGATAAGTGTATCTTCCTTAAGACCTCCTTATAACGGCATTAAAACCAAAACACAGCTAACATGCTTATGAGACAGAAATAGATGTGGCAATGTGGCTAGTGATAGTGATTTGGCTGGTGTCATACCTCAAAAGTTTTCGAGAGTAGAGGCATATTGACCACTCTTGCCGGGTTCTACAGGATCCTCAATAATAGGTACCTACGTTGAAAATCCATTTAGATTTGATCACACTCGCAGTTGCGGCATGATTTCTTTAAAATTACATTTCGTGCGTAGGTATTTCATTAATTAATTTCATTTGATGCACCTATTGGTATTGGTTCAGATGGAAAGATGAAAACGTCACTTTTATAGAACATAACAGTTAGGCTTTACCGGCTGTAACCATAATAGGTCGTAAAATTGATTGTGACCCTGTTCTCTTGATTATTTATTAAATTTGGTTAATGAATAAAACATTCAAAAACAAAATTAATATATAATTTTTACGAACCTCAATGATGAGATGAGATGTTATTTTTTCCGAAACGTACTTAAATGTACACTGATTTATGTAAGCTTTGAAGAATATATTATAATCAAAGTATGTAAGTACTTAGTATAATAAATACAAAGTATGTATGACAAAGTATGTTATTTTAATTTTATTCGAAATTCTGATAAAATTTTACCGTGGTTGCTTAAAATTCAGAAATTAACTAGCGTATTCACAACTGTCTATTTTTCTTTGCATTTTTTTAACAAATATGAAAATAAATTTGATTCCTAATCGTAAATAATAATGATTACGTGAGATAATTTTTTAATATTCTACCTAAAACTGGCAACACATTTCCTCAATATTGTAGTGCAGTGACTATCATACGGTTTATAACGATTAGAGGAAATATCGATAAGAAGGAACAACGGCGTAGAATTTATTCGATTATAAGACGGTATATTATAGTAACATACAAATAATAAGTCAAATTAATTTAATGTTGATATTATTGTAAATTGTTGAATACATGTAAACCGTTAAAGTTATAATAATTAGTTATAGATATTAAAGTAAATAAACAAATTATTACAAAAATCAAGTACTGCACCCCATTTATGCTGATAAATTTACGTTCGGTAATTTTTGGAACGAATTTTGAAATTGTTGTAAACAAATTGTCTTTACAGCAAACGTCTACCAAAAGGGGGTCCATAGACCCATCAATTTATTTTTTTGGTATTTTTGTTTGTGCCTGTAGCAAGTAGATAATGCATTTGTTTGTCCCTTTTTAGTTTAGTATTTTTAACACCCTTGGCCCTTTTTTATCGCCCGTTTTTCCATAGTAAAAATTAGTACCTAAACGGTCCGCTAGGAGCGCTGCATGTTGATTTATGGACCCAAACGTAAACGAAGAACGTTTCACTGAACGTAATAAACTCGTAATAGGGGTACAGTTGGATATTTTGTTTTTATAATAATTAATTTAATTTAACTATTAAGTCTTTTTCAAAATGGTAAGTTATCTATTATTTAAATTTTCTTCGTTAATTTTTACCCTTGCTTTTCACATTAATTCTGTCAAAATAAGAGTGTAAGAAAAAATTAGAATAATATGTTAGCGGTATAAAATTAATAAAAATATCGATTATGGGTAAATGTAAATGTTTTGTGGAATCGATAATGAACTGTCACTTCTGTCAGTGTCAATTTATCGTAAGTTTGTACGACGTACTTCAATCGTACACTAAACATGTGGAGTGTACGTATAAAAAGATCGTACCAGTAAAAATTGACTTACTCTAAAAACATAACTCGAAATATGTTGTGTAAATAGTACTTAGCACGGGAACTCATTACTTAATAAATACTAAATAGAAATGCTTCCGGGATACGGCGCCGTGACCCAAGCCCTTTTAGGGACCCTTTTGACATGGGGTCTCACGGCTATGGGGGCCGGTTGTGTATTTTTTATACGAGGAAAACATGTAAGGCCTTTCGTTACGTTGTCGAATAAGTGGCGGAAAGTGTGTATGTTTGTAAACGGGTTTGTTTTTCCAGCGGAAGTTACTCGATGTGTCGTTGGGGTTCGCCGCGGGCGTGATGACCGCCGCCTCGTACTGGTCGTTGCTGGAACCCGCGATCGAAATGTGCCGGGAATCCGGGATGTATGGTGAAAACGGACAATATGCATTTTTGCCAGTAGCAGCAGGCTTTTTGTTTGGAGCAGTGTTTGTATTTGCAACGGACAAATTTTTGGACTACCTGGGGCTGAACTCCACGAACATGATGATGAGTGAGTTGCATTTATGCTACCTTCAAACTAATGGAACGGTAAACTCTATTGAATTTTATAATTTACTTAATAACATACACTTGGTCTTATCAATTTAGATAATATATATTCCATTATTTTATAAACTGTGAGTGATTGTTTCGAGATAAGCCGCAGGATTTAAAAAATTTAAGTGCTTATATGAAACATAAATATAGATTATAGGTATATGATGCAATTTATTAATAGATATTATACATAGGTATAGTATTTATTTATTTACATAAATATAGTACTTTAATTCAGATCATTACGAAGTGAACTATTAATATTTGTGTATCAAACATGAATAATATATTGGTATCTTCAGTATTTGAGCTGTCTACTTAACTTGATAACAACAACAATTTATTACTACAAAATAATGAATTAAAATATGATATTTTTATTTATTTATTTTATGTAGGTGAAATACAGTAGTTCACTTATTTTACAAAACCCATTGTTACAAATATATATATTTTATTTTAATAAAACTTCAAATGATAGACATTACTTATTGTCACATTTTATCCTAGGTTTTCTGAAGTGAGCCTCTACCTCTGCCACAACTTAAAATATTATTTTGTAGTTCATGATCAGATATTAGTGTTGCGCCAAATGTGTTTTTTCCACTAAACCGAATAACGAACATTGCCTCATCGTTTGCTTACTGAATCGAATATGCTGAATGGTCTGGTTCAGTTTTAAGCATCTTATGCTTGATGTATACACGATTTATTTATACTTACTTTTCTCAATTCTAACATATACGTCATATTTTACGAGGCAGTTTATTTAAGTGTGCGTGAATATAAATATATTAGGAATATCAAAAAATGCTGAAAGTATTTACGAAGCTGATTTTAATAAATAGTATTATTAGATTTTGGATTGTGCTCATATTGTTCCGCTACAGACCACCACCTTTGCTTGAATTCAACCTATTGGATACAAAAATTATACCTTACAATAGATAAATGTTTGGCTTATTATTTGTCACATCAACCAAACATCTGGCCTAATACAGAACATGGAAAATTGTAACAAATATGCCGAATAAGAATAATTACCGAACATTCAGCGCGTCTCTACTAGATTTATTGACATTTTAAATCTTGAATTGGTTGTGTGCCACATTATTTTTGTAAATTGAACTTTGATGCCCTTTATTTGAATATAAATATTATAGACGTTAATTATTCATTAATGTCTGATTTAAATGGAATTAAACAAATATTAATCATTTTTTCATAGTGTAGAGGCAGTAGTTAGTAGCAGTAAATAATTACATTGTTTATGTTGTGGTTGTAGAATGTCCATACAACATAATCACACATAGTACCATAATACTAACACAGTAAGCAGTGACAACCTGATTTGAAATTAGGGACCTCATACCTTGTGTCTCGGATTTGACTCGTAATCATGCTCTTCTGGTTATTCATGGTTAGCTGTATTAGAAATAAATGAACACTTGCTTAAACAGTGAAATGCACCTTTTAACATAGTCGTTGTTAAAAGGTGCTTAAAGGTGTATGTAGTCCACATATTTTATTTATCATGTTGACTATGAATCCATACCAGACTTGTGCGGTGAACTGTAGCCTAAATCATTGTCGTTCTGAGAAGAGATATGTGCCCAGCACTGGGACTATAATGCTGTAATGATGTATAGACGCACAAGCCAACAACTTTATATCATGATCCGTAAATATAATACTTGGTAATGAGTATCAATTCTAATTAAAACATATTGTGTATTAATAATTGCATTTCGTAAACCTTGATGCTCAACTTGGTGTTTGCGAATATGACTCATTAACATAAATAAACAGTGCCAAGATATTACTTGTTCAAACATTTAAATAAGTCCGTTTTTCAATCTTACCTGCTGTTAGGAAATTATCATTTCTTTGGTATAATAACATGCTTATTTACTTACGAAAAAACCTGTACTATAGTGTTAAAAAGTGTAAATAGTTTTTGTACCTGAGTATGTTAAGTTTAGATAATGCGGATTAATTCAACTACAAGTGCAAACCATGAAGTTACGTGCATATATCATATTTGTATCGTATATATTATATCGTACATTAATAGGTAATTCAGGCCCTCATGGTCTGAACCGAGTATAATTAATAAACCATTTATATATTTTGCTTTATGATTGCTGCATTAATTTTATATTAACATTCAAGTAGTAAACAAACATACCTAAAAATAAGCGGTCACTGCCGCTCTTGCACAGCTGTAACCAACTTCATGTAGAATAGAGTTTCTACCCGAAGTCCATCACATATGCATCATTAACTGCTGCCTAAGATGGTCGCTACATGTGTGAGTCAACTAGCAATTAAGTTATGTCGCACCTTGTATAAAAGTATGATGATCCTTTCTCATTTGAACTATACTGGTTTACTAAAGTACAATGTTTTAATAAAGATTCAAACTCTTATTCTAAAGTCGTACTCGGCCCTACAGCCTGTGTAAAGGTGTGTATGACAATATCATTTTTAATTTTATGTTACCCCTAACATCGGCTATGTTATTACAATTTATATTATTTCACTTCACATTCAATTGTTACTTCTTTACGGGTAGGTCATACCATGCCATTCAGGTTATCGGCCACTTAAAAGTGACCTCTCTAATACATATTTATATGTGTAGTGGAATTATTGATGCACAGTTATTACACCCAATGGTAAAGTTACCAAGTTTTTTCTAAAAATAGATAAATGCTGCTAAAAGTTTATCTGTACATGTACTTGAACAAACAGACAAAACAGCTTTGTTTTTAAGTTTTATTATACATAGTTTTTATTACCCCTCTTACTTAGTAGTGTCACATACTGTTTTTAATTAAAAATAAGCCCTTTATGACCATCAATGTAAACATTGTTTTACCTTTAATTTTCATCATCAGATCTTTTGACATTGTGTTAGGTCAATAAGAGCGAAACATGTATAATTATTGTTTACTATGATGAGATCTTTTTACTGTACTTAGTAATGACTTTGGTAATACATCATTTTATTTTACAACTTTAAAGATCAAGTGTACTTCTTTTTGTTTAGTTTATGACCATAAAATCATAATCTCGGCATTCAAAGATTCAGCCTTATCTGGACTTACTCCTATGCTACTGAG
Organism: Urbanus proteus proteus; assembly: GCA_018251915.1. Lineage (NCBI taxonomy): Eukaryota > Metazoa > Arthropoda > Insecta > Lepidoptera > Hesperiidae > Urbanus > Urbanus proteus. Next base: position 12,958 of record DWPV01001633.1, read on the forward strand.
TTATGCTTGCTTCATAAGGAGTTCCTTTATCTTTATTACGGTGAATGGCTTTATATTATGATGTGGAACATAAATGAAAACTATTATATAAAATACTTGGACAAATAAAACTTGCCTCAACTTTCAAACTAATGACATCATTTTGATTTTAACATAATGTTAGCAAGTTAGTTATGGATTAACTATAATGTGAAATTATATGCTTCAATTGTATATTTCATAATTTACCTGTTTATAATTCATTTTGATTGTTAATTACAAGCTCACAAAACATGAGGCAATTTATATTCAACAGGGTAACAGTTATTAAGTTTGTTATTTTGTTACATAGGTATATTACATATATTACAATGTTACAAAACGACAAAAAATCGACGGTCCAGTGGCACGATTGGTGAGCCTCTTAAAGCATACTCTCATCATGTTGATCCAATGGAGATCTGTGCATGGTGGAATTGACTTCATATGCGATGGATGTTTTTAGCTTACCATTTTATTAGATTTGATATAGATTAAATATAGATTTGATGGCTCAACATTCTAGCTTCTTAATCACTACAGGTACTGGTATGCTGCAAATTATTATTTGTGGTCTTAAATACTGATACTTACGGTCGCAACTGTCAGAGTTCATTAATCATAATCATCTATCAATGTGGAAACATAAATAATATTGCCTTGATACTGAAATCCTATTGATGGTATTAAATCTTATTGATGTACCTACGAATTATATTGTTTAAAGTTACATTTTAGGGCCTTGTACTTGTAACCAATAACATTTTCTTTGTTTGATAGAATTTCTTTATTATCTAGTTTTAATCATCCTTGACTTTAATATGCAACAATAGGAGAACTACTTAGAATTTATTTAAATAATGTTTGTAGCAGTTTTTATTGAAATGCTGTCGTGGTCTATTTCTGAAGATCTGTTTATTTTTTTTTATCTTATCGAGAATCTGCGCTTAACCTCGTAAGCATCCGTGCAATTCTTGAATGATTGAATAAGAAATATTTTAAAGGTTGTTGAATCCTTTGTGATTCGATTTCTGCGTTACGTTCACCATGCCCGTCTGAATACAACAATTAAATACTTCTGTTTTAGTTGAAACAGCGTAGCATTCGATTCTAAATATTTTTAATAGTAGGTCACAGTAGTCAAGTTATTCAAGTTAACAAATCTATCAAAATAGACATACACATTCACGCACACACTCAGGCCCAAAACGATTAAATAAAGTAACCCTTTAGATATTCCTTTACGTGTATTACCCACTGCGCTATAAAGGTCGTTCGCCGGACTAGTTTACCCCGGAATTCAAATAAAGGACATCTAACCTGTTCTATAAAGCTCCATGCCCTTTAATGTAGGTTGTCGTCAAGCATTATTGCCCCACAGCTAGGCTTTTAGGCTAGACAGTTAGGCCATAGTCCACCGAGCTGACCAAGCACTTTTTAGTAACTTTGAGAAGGTTCTTTGAGAACGCTCACGATGTTTTGTTTCAATGTTAGTTATATCGAATTTTAATTAATTTGTAATACGCACATAACTTAAAAAATTGAGATGCGTGGGATATGGAGCTCGGACACCTTGACTGAGAGGCCGAATGTTAATCAAAAGCCTGTCAGAGCCTAATAATAAACCTTACTTAGTCTTGAATGAAACTTATCGATTTGTTTCCTTTCACAGCAATTACAAAAACCAAAGATTCAAAAGAGAAGTTGGAGGATTTGGAGATGATGACGGCGCTCAACAGAAGAACATCAAATCCGACAAGCGTAGTGACAATGGAAACTCAGCCCCTGGAGTTTTCTGACTGCATCAACAACCAGCACACAGCACAGCGGCGGAGAGGCCACCACAATTCACAGCACTCTCTGGTTAGTAAGCTGATGGTATACAAAACAAAAGTTAGATACCGGTCTAATACGCAAAGGGTTTCGGTTTCGATTCCTGGTCAGACATTTGTGTGATGATTTTGGTTCTGGGTATATGTGTATTTAAACATAACTGAAATCTCGCTCTCACGCGAGGGGGCCCGCATGCGTGTGGGGTGCACGCTAATGCTTTATTCAAAAATTAAAGTAGCCTATGTTACGCCTTAGACCTTCAGTTATCTGCCAGTGAAAGTCCCGTCAAAATCGGCCCAGCCGTTTAGAAGATTAGCTCAGCCAAACAGACAGACAGACAATTTTTTTAATTGCTTATTCGTCATAGGTATCGTGTATACTTTCATATGTATTGAGTAAAAAAATGTTATTTTGAAATCACAAACAGACACTTTAATTTTATTTATTTGTATAGATGTATTCCACTTATTACGAATCGTTTGTGTCGATTTACGAAAAAGTTCTTTGTCAATTTTGCACACTTATGCTCGTACGTTTCATTAAATGTGTGTGAGTGAATTTATAAAACTTTACGTTATCCGATATTTTTTACTTTATCTGACCAAACAATACCAAGTCGAAACTCAGTTCATTTACACAAAAAATACAGGTATTCGTGCGATCGGGGGACCCCCGTTAAACATCAATCAAATTGCATTAATGAGGTAATACAACTCCCGTATCTTTAAAACAAACAAAGTAAGTGAACCGTTCGCTTATTTTTAACACGTTCAGCTTATACTAAAAAAAGGTTCAAAAGACGACATTATTGGAGAAGGCTGATAGTGAAATTCGAATTTTAGCATGACCCTTATTCTTTATGTAACAAATTATACCATTTGCCCTTCCGCAAACCACATTAAGGAAGTTCGTTCCAAAATGTTACGAAAATCTATTCTTACCTAAAAAAACTCCACGAGAAAAACTCACTTTCAGCCAAAAAATCTTGTCGTTCTTATTTCAGTTTCAGTTCAGTATTATCTGTTGTCCGTTTCGTTCGTGATAAAAAAACGGTTTCAGACATCCCAGAAATCGATGATAAACCGGAAACTAGAAACCACTTGGATAAAGTTTTTAAGCCCCAAATTAAATGATGCCTCAAATTTTAGGGATTGAGGCAATCAGAAGTTTAATATTAATTGTTAATAGGTATAGCCAGTTACCACCAAGAGTCAGGGCTTAGTGTAGTAAAGTTTTATGTATTGAATGTAATGAAATGTCTTAACTGTGACCTTAATAAGATATATTATCTTTAAGTAGTCATTTTTACATTTGCCTTTATCAAAAGCGGTATACCACTTTAGTTTGTTTAAAAAAATGCTTTAATCAGTGAATAAATATATAGTAAAGGAATTAAATTGTAATGGAAGCATTTTATTGCAATTTAATGCAAAAAGCGCAAATATAAAACACGGATTACTGTTATTAGTTTTTTTTCTAGTTACTTGTATCTACCTGTCGCATACATATGTATTACATACATTGTTTTTTCGCTTTTTCGTATAGGTATGAAGTTTATAATTTTCTGTGTTGTCATGTTAGATATGTATATTTGCATAACATCAAAACATTTTACCTGTTACTCCGGTACGATTCATATCCTATTAGGAGTCGGTTGTAGATTCGGGGTCAGTGACCACATACCACTTGGTATACCTACGTGCTGTTTGATCGTTTTTTTTTCAAGGCCTAAAATTTAAATTACTTATTTTCGTATTCATAAAACTATGTATTTCTTTTAAGTGTTGTGAATTAGTAAATTTCTCAGCAAGGTCGTATTAAGAGTGGGGTTTACGGAGGCCAGAAAAGAAGAAATTCAAACAGTAGGGTCCTTTTTTGTTTTTTTTTTTTTTCAACAACTTTCGAAGACTATATGAATGTGAGAAGGGCCGCACTTAGCCTTCTAGGCGCCCGGGCGTGTTATCCCGTTACCCCGGGCTTTATCAATTCTTATATGTATTACTAGTTGATCCCCGCAGTTTTACCCGCGTTAAAAAAAGTAAAAAAGAATACATGTTTAAGCATAAACGTCATCACGCTCCACCGCGACGATGTATAATTTTTAACAAAATTCGTGAAAGCTGTTTCAATACACGAAACATATGAACATTCATCCGCTCTTTTTACCCAGTCTCTCCTATTTTTTTGCAATACAAAGTAGCCCATGTTGTTGCTCAGGGTCTATTCTATTTCTGTACCAAATTTCATCAAAATCGGTTCACTGGTTTAGGCGTGAAAGCGTAAGAGACAGACAGACAGACAGAGTTACTTTCGCATTTATAATATTAGTAGGGATAAAGTGGAAAATATTCCGTTATTTAGACATGCGTTTGGTGTGTGGCACCCATTGGGCTCCGGCGCCCCGGGCAGCCGCCCGGGTCGGCACTGACAGTGAGCTATGCACTTTTAGCTATTTCTGTAGCATGATTCAAGCTACAGAAATACACTTATACAACACAGAATTAAACAATAAAATCCTGTCTGTATAGTTTTTATTAAATCTGCTTTTTAAACGCCACTAAAACGTTATCATCAAGTTATATAAGTTGTTCCGTCACGATCTTTGAAATCGTGAATTACTATTGATGATAAAATAGGTATTCTTTCTGAAAATTTATTCAATTATTCTTCATTCATTGTTATAATTTTTGTTATCTATCATCATCATTCATCAGCATTTGTGATCAACTGCTGAACATAGATAGGTATGCGGGAAACATAATCTATACATACAAATAAATAAAATTGAAGTGTCTGTTTGTAATTTCCAAATAACATGTTTTTATTCAATGCATATGAAAGTATACACGATAGCGACCCTATAACAATAATAAAATATTATTAAAAAAAATGTTTCTTTGTCTGGGATAATCTTATGAACGGCTGGCCTGATTTTAACGGGACTTTCACAGGAAGATAGCTGAAGGTCTAAGGCGTAATATATGCTACTTTAATTTTGTAAAAAGTACCTAATATTGTTTGTAATTGTACCTAGTAAAAATATGTTATGCATATGCATAGGTACGTACTAGGTGTTAATGTGATGTTATGCAAAAATTGTGCTGCTTGTCTTCTGAATTTTGTCCCTTAGCCTCCTTCTACGGCAACCACGGGTAGACAGGGAGTGGTGCTTTTCAAGACCGGCACACAACGAAAAAAATTATAAAATTATATGGCAAGAAAATTTACGAATATTCCTTCAAAATTGTAGGAAATCAAAACAATCAGAAATAATGCATAGTTATCTACTATGTACTAGTTACAGTGTCAGTGAAATAGACTATTATGTGTAACCTAAAAACTTATATGTATACGATTTTCTCATTTAAAGTATCTTATAAGATTAATTAGCAGTATTTGCCTACTCCTAATAGCAACAATGAGTTGCGCTTACAATAGGTATACTATTAGATATGGTTGATGCTTCATTATGCAAGTTATTACCAGAGTTCAACAAAGAAAAACGCTGGTTACGGTTTTGGCAATGTCATCGGGGTATTGCACACCTACGTATTGCAAAATTACACAAAAATGCACATGAATCGAATATAAATATATTTAGTAACAGTGTGCCAGATTAAGTAAAATGCATGAAGCGCTTTTTTATTTTACACGCAGTTAAGGAAATAACAAAACAATAAATTGAACTCGTCGCTGATGTTGATTCAGGTATTATACGAACACTTGTATTTTTATTCTTGTAAGAAGTTATTAACAAGGTTATGGCATTTATAAAATGTTTTTACGAGTAATTCACGATGATCCATACATATCCGGAAAATATTATGTGATTGAAGTTAAGGCTGTCTGGAATTATTAAAAAGGTTTCCGATTATAAGTGAATAAGATGTAGGTACATATTTATTTTATATCACGTATTATTCCAATAAATATGAAATGCAAAGTTTTTATTGTTTCGCATGATCGACATAAAATTTAATTATTTATTTATCAATTTAACTGTCTTGTATTGGAACATTTTAACAAATTCATATAACTATAGGTACTATTAACAATTAAACTCTTACATCGACAGCGTGGTGATGTATGGCCAGAATACCTATATACCTAATACCTACCCATTATCCCCAAAGTGGTCTATGTATATCGTGGGGGCGGTGAAAACCTGCGGAAGAACTCTTGAGTTTGACGGAAAAAAGAAAGGTTTGGTGATAGGGGAACGGGAATCTACGATTGTGGATCTCATTTTAGCATCTCGTACCTTTAGCATAAACAAAGATCACCAATCGGTCTTAGTGCGGTAGTCTTTTGATTTTATTCATAATTCTTTATTTGCTGACAAGCATTCTTAGCAGAGTTGAGTATGGTCTACAATTAAAACGTTTGCACATGCGGATCTCATTGTTCTCATTACGTCAACATGACTGTTCAGGTGTTCAGATCATAATTTTAATACATACATTATTATTATTATGTCATAAGTTTTCATACTGATAGTTAGAGAACAAGTCTTATTAATAGTTTATGGTTATGTCAAATAAAGTTAAACATGTATTTATATCATCTTTACATTGTTGCTGTTATAGTTATGTGGCTCATTCTTAGATCATGGTTAGTAGGATCCTACATCTATGGGTTCATTCGTGCTATATGACAAGAATATGACAAGTTTCGCTGGACGTTTATTATTGCCATTATATTTATTATTATTACCACGTTAACAGTGCCATCTATTGATACATTTATTAATAACAATATTTTTTGTTACGAATATAAAAATGAATATAAATATAATAAAATTATTTTAATTATAATGCATGCGTGATAATTTCTGTTTTGACTCTATTCTTCAAATATATTTCGATAATAAAACCTATCTGAACACAAAAACAACACTTACAAAATAAAATAGTAAACAAGTTAGTCCCTACAAGAAGCAACTGAAAACTTAAGTGACTAATCTTTAACAACCATTGTATTGCGTAGAGAATAATACTTTAATGCATAAAGTTTAAAAAATGTAATGTAATATAAAACTCGTAAAAATGGCAAAAAACTGTATGTATTAATATTGAAGATGATACAAAGTGTAAACATTTCAGAAAACCACCGAGGGC
>DWPV01001634.1:0-19905 GCA_018251915.1 Urbanus proteus proteus
CCTCAACCACGATTATGACTTATTAAAAAGACAAAATTAAAAACTTCTATTTGGCAGGTAAACTCATCGTCGAGCACAGCGCCGAATTGTCACTTTAGTGAAAACACCCAGTAAGATTATTAAATAAATCATAGTAAATAATGATCAGTATCTGTTAGTTCATTGCACCGTGTGCCTTATTAGCAGTCACCGAGCAACTCAGTCATCAGTCAAAACTGACGTTTATGCATACGACATTGTAACGCAAATAACTGGGTTGACACTTGACAACGTATTTGTGCATGAATGAGTCTGTACCTCTGTAAACACGTTCACTATTCTATATGTAACAATGTGTTTGTCTGTGGTATTTTGTACGTTTTGTATGTAAACTGTAATTTTCTAAACTATGCGCACATGTGCATTTCTATGCGATATGTTATTATGCAAGTATTCAAGCCCTTTCACTCTGAAAGAGACCCGTGCCCAGCAATGAGACAAAAAACATAATTTATTGATTAATTTTTATTATATTGTCTAGTAAAACAATATTAAGTAGGTAATAATCAAGTAATTACGTGGTAGGTACTTGGTACGTGCTACGAACCAAAATTGAATACACATAGTTACTTAGCATAGTTCAAACACCTGAGAGGGTGCACACCTTTTTTCCTTCAAAAATATACATCTGAAACGATGAATTATATTTAAAACATTTAAAGTTAGAAACAAGTTCTCCAAATAGTGCGTGTGTTGACGGCTTACGCAAACCAACTTTTCACGACATTACGTGCGTGCGTATGAAAGGGGCCTACTCGTAACAAAACTCGTGCTCGCATCAGAATTTAACATATTTGTTAGAAGACGCAAGTTTTAACTTCTTAAATGGTAGTGGAAGTTTTTTTTAATGAATCAACAGATTTAGCTTGAAAAACTCATACACGAATTAAATTAAATATTACTAATAAAGTTAAATCAATAATTAAAAAATCTCCGACTAATAAATATTTATGAAACAAAAAAGAAAGGTTTTTGGTCAAATTTATTTCACAACATAGTAAAATTTTCTACTAAGCGTAATGGTCACGGGGGACCGAGGGTCCCACAACTTATAACACCCCTCTTTTTGCGTCGGTGGTTAAGATTAACGTGTAACGTGATAGTCATAATATTTATATAGTTTCTGTTCCCTGACTTTGAAAGCTCTAATTTTAACAGCCGAAACCATCCTGTGAGATAGCACGATAAATACAAAATAGGTATTCTGCACATTTTTACATTCCGTGTTATTTGGCCGCAAGTAAAGCAGACAACAATTTGTCTGTTAACGTGACAGCTATGATTTATGCTGTAACGTCGGTGGTAAGTACTCACAAGAGCACAAGAACAAGGGTTGTCATATGGTTCGAATTGTAATTATTGATAAAGGATATGCACTGCGCTAGGTTCTCCTATGACGATGGAAAAAGTCAACAGCGATGCGGGAATTCTTCTTGGCATTGAATTTCCTAATATTGTATAATTTATTTATTTTACTAATGTTAAGGATAGGATATTTGACGACCCGGATGGCGCAATGGTTAACACGCCTGAGCGCTAATCCGAGGGTTCGATTCCCAGCGAAGCGGAAATTTGAATGATGAGTTTAAATTTCCGTTCTTGGTCTGGGTGTGTGTCCTTGTCTTGTGTGTTGTCCATGGCACCCACGACACAGGAGAAAATCCTACTGTGGGGCTATGAGTGTGAAGCGTTATTTATTTTATTCTCAATACGCTCAACGCTCAATATTCTTAATTCTCAATATGTGTATACTGATTTTTATCTGTTAAAACCCTCAAATTTGATTTTCATGGAACAGGAAAGACAGACTCACCTATGAGATTAAACCATCTCCATATTAATTTGATAAAGATCGATGCAGCAGTTTAGCTGTGAAAGCGTAGTAAACAAGTTAATATAAAAATGTCAACTCTAACAGAACTAAAACCTCATACATCCTAACAATCTCGCATTAATCAAACAGCATAAACGCGCAACACCATAAATCAGACTGACGACTTTTAATCGCCCGTTCGCGGTAATCATCGCCAACTTTCTAAGCTTGTAATATTTAGATGTACGACCACTCGACCAGACAAACCAACCCGACGACTATTCGACCATCAGATAGGAGTGGTTGAAAGGAAATGCCTTCCCGATTATTCATGGACTTTCACGAATACGCGAGAGTCGAGTCGCGAATCCGCTGTTATGTGAAGCGTGCATTACGCTTCATTCTATAAATCATGCGTAGGGTTGGTGAGGTTTAATATACTCATAAAAATTAAGCGCCACAACAAGTTTTAAAATATAATATTAGGATAGAAGTGAAGCTTGGTTCTTCTGGGTCGACCCAGATGGCGCAATGGTTAACACGCCGGACCGCTAATCCGAGGGTCCTAGGTTCGATTCCTAGCGAGGCGGAAATTTGAATGATGAGTTTAAATTTCCGTTCTTGGTCTGGGTGTGTGTCCTAGTCTTGTGTGTTGTCCGTGGCACCCACGACACAGGAGAAAATCCTACTGTGCTATGAGTGTGAAGCGTTATTTATTTATTTATTTATAACCCGATGTCCTATGTGAACGACAAACGCGACAATGCGACGCGACGCGACGCGATTCAACGTGACGCGAAAATATCAAATAGTCGTTGCATGCATTTGTGTCCTACGTCGTCCCCTTTGATAATTAGACTATTTGTCTTGACTAATTTATATTGTCGCATCACGTCAAATCGCGCGTCGCGTTGCATTGTCGCGTTTGTCGTTCATCTAGGACAATGGGTTAGTTCAGTTTCGTGTTAAGGCTAAATTGTTGTAAGACCATCTTTGTATGTCTTTCTTGAGGACCATTTTCAAAGGAGAACTGGTGTGGTTCGAATGGGGAGTTATAACTACTACATTTGTTCTAGTGTGTGTGTGTGTGTATGTTTGTGTGTGTTTGTGTGTGTGTGTGTGTGTTGTTCTCTGTTTGATTTTGCGTTTGTGTGGAAATGCGGTGATAGCGGCCTTAATAAGACGACTATTTTATTACTCAGTAGTGGCATGCATTCGTGATCTGTTTTACTTGGAACTATAAGAACTATAATGAAATTACTAAAATATGTACGTTTTTAATACTTTAATATAAAAGAACGTGCCATTTTTATTATTTAAATTGCTTTAAAGAATTTTTTCTCCACAACATGGCCCAAACAAAATTACATTAATTTTAAATTTAGACCTGAATAATTCATAAAATCTGAATAAAATACAAATCCGGACTGCATTAATTTACTACATCAACGTATACCGCAAATATGTGTGGCGATAAAATAGGTGTTAATAACCGAGTACCTACCACACAAATATGATTTAGCAAGTAATTATAATGCAATTGTGACCAAAATTAATTTCAATCCAATATCCCATTATCAAACTAATTTAATAATCTCGATAATGACTTCTAATTTTAATCAACGATCAACACGTAATAAGTCCCTTGTGAATATTCCGATTGCGTTTAGAATCGATATAAGGCTATTCGATTCCGATTCGATTGCGCAACGATTCACTCGATTATTGAACTCTGCTCCAAAGATAAAGCTGTTAGCATAGATAACGGATTTGAGATTGCGATTTTGCTTTGAAGCAGTTAGAAGTAAAATTCAGATCTAATAAAAATGTATAACTGTCGTTAAGATATATGTAATTGTAAGAGTATTTGTTTTAATTAAAGTATAAATATAATTCTTCTTCGCTTCTTGCAGTTTACCTGACGGTAAGTGTAAGTGAAGGATACACTTAAGTACCTAATTACATATTTGAAGGTGGTAGAACTCTATGTGGTTCGACTTCGGCGGTACCACCGCCACACCTGTTTCTGCCTTATAACAGCAGTGTTAAGCGCTGCTGTGTTCTGGTCTGAAGGCAGTGGTAAGGGACACACTTATCCAAGACCTTTTAGTTCAGTCCTCATGAATAGCAACGCATCTGTGGTCAACCTCAGGTAGGACCTTGTTCTTATCTGGGGTTGATTACAGATGTCCATGAGTAGCAGTGGCCACTTACCATCAGGTGGACTGCATGCTCGTTTGCTACATCGATCATATAAAAAAAAATTGAGGGAGAGATTAAGTTTTTTAATATCCCTCTGCACACTTGTATATAGATAAATGTTATGATTGTTTTTTGTGTCGCCTAAATTATAGTTCAATATGACCGCAGCCTTACCCCGGAACCAAGCACGGATGACAGCACAATTGACATTAGGGTCCGCCATATTACCTGCAGCTGCGCCAATTGACTGTGGCTTTAACGATCTAACGGTTAGTTAGTTATCTTTAGGTGCTGTGGAAAATGTTTTATTTACGTACGTGCTCTAAAGATATACATAGAGAGATATATATTTATCACTATAAGAGTATACCTTAATGTATGGAACAAGTTATAACAATCTTGAAATGAAATATTGTAATTCAAAACGGAGGTATTTCTATTTACCTTTATTTTTATATAATTAGTAACTGATTCCTCCTATGACTCCGGTATTTGATCAGGTTTTTTATATAAAGTCAGTAACAATGGTCTATTCCACTTTAATCACCCAGGTGATTAAACCTGGATAATCAAATTCTACTTTAAAAAATGTACAATAGGGTATATAGGTATAGGGATAGAGGGTATTTGCAATAATCACTTATCACGTAGTTCACAAAAATAATTAACTATTTTAACTTCTGAAAAACATGGATTTGCAAATTCTACTTAAATCTTTAATGCACTTCAACTTGTTAACATCTGATAAATAAGCTTCGGGAAGCTCAGCAAATGCTTGGTTATGGTAGGTTGTGGCGGAACTTCTGATAGAGCCAATAGCTTTGAAGTAAGCTCCACATACTGAAACTTTAGGATCTAAAGCTTACAGTGGGTCAACAGAGGAACTTGCTTGTTCTCGTGTGTATCTATCTATGAACAACTTGTTTTGTGTGTACAAAACATATAAAGTTACATAGTGGAAATAATATGATACGACCGAGAAAATAACACCCCCATACGTATTTTTAAATTGAAGTACGTTTTATACTGATGGTAGAGTGTGGATGTCGATGGCATCATATAAAGCTACCATCATAGTATACTTATCCTAGGTGTTCCAACTCAGTCCTCAGGGGTAGCAACACATCTGTGGTCAACCTTAGGTAAGATTTGAAATTTTCATTTCATTTCATACATCAAGTATTTACTAACAACATATGGATCTTGTCTGAGAATTTTTATTATTATTATTGTCTTCGTGAGTCGAACCACATAGAGTTTTATGACGGTGTTTTTTTTTTCTTTTTTATCTATGACGGTCCTAGTAGAATTAATTATAACAAACTTCAAACTTCCAAGGTAAGGTCAAGATCTACGTTGAGCGACTATCCAGAATATTTATTCAATGTTATACAGGACAATTACAAGTGACACAGAGAAAATGTATCCAGAGATTAGTTATAAACTAAATTTATGCAATATAGGCACAATATTAAATTAGCCGAAATATATTTGAATTTATACATGACTGACTGCAATATTGAGTTAATAAGCTCTATCAGATCGTGATCGTATTGGATATTAGTTATTACGGTTTCATTGAGGCTTGTGTGTGACTTTGCTCTCAAGTATGAATCTAAATTTAGCTAAGAGCTTAAGATTTCTACGTATTTTGAATAATGAGGCTGGTTAAAAAGGATTTGTCTCTGGAAAATTCTCTAGCTTTACTGGATTCTATTGTACTCGTAAAGTTTGTATTGTATGTATAATTGTGTGTATTATCTCCTGTACTTATAATAAAATTGAAGTGTCTGTTTGTGATTTCAAAATAACAATTTTACTCAATTCTTTTGAAAGTATATACGATACCTATAACGAAAATGCAGTTAATTTTTTTGGCTGTCTGTCTGTCTCTGTATTTGTCTGTAAAAATTAAACTTGTTAAAAATTAAACCCCAAGCATGAGTTTCTCTGATATGGTGAATCTGTAAGATCTAAGATAATCTATAAGATCTTTTATTTTTTTTAAATTTCAATTCAATAGTGTCAAAAAAAAAACAAAAATTATTATTTATTATAAAAATTAAAGTAAAATTACCTTTCTACCTTCTTGTAACCGATTCTCATATATAAGACTCCATGTTTAAGAACACAAATACAACCAATACTCAATATTTTACATCAAACAGTACCTCAAGTTATTTGTCTTGAAGTTCAATTTCAGACAATGATTTCCCTAAAGCACAGCTTATCTAAACTTTGATTGGGGATCGGTCAACGAACGAAACACAAGAGCTAATGGAATTGCTTGATAAAATATCCAATAGTGAAGTAACTTGATAAACTTTGAGAATCGACTACATCGATCTGAACGAACGCCGACGAAGAATAATGAACTTTGAGAACCGAGTAGATTCATAAAATGATATTAAGAAACTAAGAATTTTCGTCTGAATTTATCTTTTAGTCACCTTATACGATATCCACAGAAGAAGTAGAAACAATTCAAGACCTAATAAAAAATAGAGTCTATTTTCAAAACTGGGCGATGCTTGAAACGTAGGTCATACTTTGCGTTATACCAATGAGGATTGGTGCTACAAGGCTAAGCATCTCGTTACAGATCTTGATAGATATGTCCGTGAATCCTAACAAATTTTAGGAACTGTTATTGTAGAAAAACAGCCTTAATGTATCCTACGAAATATGTGTACATCTCTTTAATCATTAACAGTTACTCGATTCGATGCTAAACACGTCTCAACGTTTTTCACATTGTTTATAATTACTCGTGTCGCGGAGCGGTTACCATACCGGCCTGGTATGTAGTGGGTTCGATGTTCGATTCCCGGCCAGACTGATATCTGAATAATTAATTTAGATTTCTGTTCCGGGTTTGGGTGTTTGTATATTAATTTTTGTGTGTGTGCTCACTACACATGAGAAAATCCTACTGTAGAGATATGAGTGTAGAAAACATCTTAATTCGTAGATCAGTCACGCTTTAAATATGAAAACCGATATAAATATCATGATGAAAATGATAAAAAGGGGTTTATATTTTTCCTTATTAAAGAGGCACAACTTTAAAATCCGACTCCCCAAGTGGAACGAAGCGGCACAAAAGAATCTATATTTAACAAAAAAGGTTCCCGCGGATCTCCAACGAGGCGCGAACAATCGATTTGGTTTAATGGACTGCGAAATGTCGAGTGACCATCGAATTTGTTCCGTATACCGTGACTACTCCAATTTCGTCGCTTCTCTCATTAGCTGAAGAAAGAAAGAAAAAAGTGTAGTCTTATGTTTTTTTAATTGTGTTGTTAAATTTTGCCTTATTTATTCATGTCTCTTTATAGGTATAGATCGACAAGAGTATTCATATCTCAGAGATAAAAATATTAAGTAAAAACAAAAACAGTATTCATATGCGTAGGTACACCGATTTAATAAGTAACAAGCAATAAAATTATTAATGGACCTTTTTTCATAACAAGATAAAACTGGAACATACTACGCTATGTTGCACCAGTGCTTATTGGTGGAAAATATTAATATAAAGTCAATATTACCTAACTAATAAAAAGTTTTGCCAGCAGCGTTTGTTACGTACTAAATGCGATATAAGAGTACATTATTAGTTTGAGTACTCTAGTCCGGAATAGACTACTACACTAAACTAGTACACTGATAATAAGTCTACTTTCAACGTAAAAGACTTTCAATCCAAAAGAAAGAAGAATATAAGACTCTGTTAAAAAATGGGCAATTTTTGGAGATAAAGAAAATGACTTTCCTAAACCAGTTCTGCCGAATATTCTGAAAACAGGTCTCTCGAACGATCGATAAATTATTGAGGTTCTATTTACTCGTTACCGATAACCGATTTATCGTTCCGTGGGGTCAATTTTGTTAGAATTTAAAGCTCAGGAATATCTCCAAGCGCGAAAAGGGCGGAAATTTCTTATTTCTCTAGAAATTTATATTTGTTACATGTATCTAATTTGAAATAATATAAGTAAAAAAATTAAATACAAGTTTTTAATATTACTTCGTTGATGTAACCTCTATTATACAAGGCGCAGACAGATTGGATTTTTCGGATTCGTTCCCTGTTCAACCATCCAGATGCCATTTTTTAATTCCGAAAAAACTTAACGTATACACATGGTCCTAGCATCCTAGTTTGAATTTTCATGGCACCTCTTATAAAAACAGTTTTTATCAATATAATATGTAACGGGTAGATACTCACGTTACACGGATTTAATTTCCTAATTGCCGATATATCGACCCATTTGCATGGATCGTGGTCACGGCGAAACTTCACCGTGTAAAGTCCTCCCATCTGTTCCCATAAAGCTTCATAGACAGTGAATACTTTCCATCAGGTGGCGCGTCTACCTTTTCGTTAGATTAAATATACAAGAAAAATGATAATAATAAAAAAAAGATTTTGATGGCACCTAGCTAATAAATGACCTTGAGAAAATAACCCAAATAACTTACGCTTCCAAATCAGCAATACGTTAATATAATCTCTGTAAGGGTTCAGAAATACCGATGTAGGGCTATCACGCAATAGTTTGAGCATTTTCTCCACGTGGCGGCTAACTGCCTTCCGATTGGTGTACGTGCAAAAACTGGGCACTCAACCGAATTCGTTGTAACGAGCTCCCTTATAATATTGAAGGATAGGGTCAGAGATTAGTGGATTTCTTATTGATACTAGTTTGATTTGGTGATTTAGTACTGAAACAGTAGTATTGTAACCCTAGATAATATGTCTTTTATATTATTTGAGATTTAGATTTAGAGAGATTCTGTATACTGCTACTGAGACTCATATGTCTAGTACTGGTAGTAAACTGCGGTAGTTTTTCCAAGGTGGAACGTACTCGTAGCTCGATAACCATACTTTTTTATCGTGAAACAGTTCTTGCGTATTTTCAACCGAAAAGGTTGTAGATACCGGTACGTGTATGATATGTTCTGGTCTGTAGGGTGGGATAAGAAAGACATACTTACTTGAAGCAATTCAACTCAGTCCTCAGGGGTAACAACGCATCTGTGGTCAACCTCAGGTAGGATCTTATCTAGGGTTGATTACAGCTGTCCATGGGCGGCAGTAGCCATTTACCATCAGATGGTTTGCATGATCGGTTTGTTATTTTAATGTCATAAAAAGTGTTAGGAGCTGTCTTCAAATAATTGTTGAAGCGCTGTTATGTTCCATTTTGTACAATGTACCAAGGCTACAAGTTTAACTTAAGCGATGTCGTTAAGTAGTCCTTGATCTGTAGTTATTCTCAAGAAGTAATCTAGTCTTATTTGACTTCGTCAGTCATAAAAGCAGTCGGCACTACTATATACCTATTATATGTTTACATACGTCAAGTATGCTGAGTAACTAAGCAGAATTTTAATTTATTTTCATATGATCGATATTTTCATATCACGCTGTATATCGAGCCTTAAAAAAAGAAAAATGTTTCGAACGAAAAGTCCATACAAAGGTTCTAGATCGCCAAACGAGATTAAAAATGTAACGCTCGTCTCATTCAATTGCGAATCTCGGTCGTATCTCGTGGACATTTTTTCATGCATCGGGAATAAATCGAGGCAATGTTGATAACGGTTGGTATACAGCATGTCTTTTTTAGTAAAAGAACTCTAAAAATAAATAAAGCCGAATATATGACTGTAACAGTAGGATGTTCTTTTATTTATTTATGGACATCTGAATTTACGTCAATGTAAATCTGAATTCACCTCTAAATAACATCGAATCTTAAGCAGATGGATGTAGATCATAGACCTAAGAGTTATTAAAAATTTCGTGTATAGGCCTCACATGTCGCCTGGACGAAAATTCAGAAAAAAACTTTTATAAAAAATGTATGTTTTGTAATATGTTTGTAAAAACGTCAGTAGATCCTGAGAATTGCATATGTTCCAAGTTGTTTCGACTGCCACGATGTTTAGACACACTCATGAATTCAGATTTTGAGAAATGTACGATGCAACGTAGTTCCAGGACGTGTCGCGTTCCCTTTGTCCCGTCTGGATGCAAATAGCAGGAGCACTTGCGCTTGAATTTGCATGATTCATTTAGAACTCTTTTATTAACTTAGCTCGCACTTGTTAGATTTAAGTGACAAGAGTAATATTGTCGAAATATATTTGTAACTCGTTATGACACTAAGCGAATGAATTTTTCAAATGTTTGATATCATTCTTGGTAACTAAGATTCTGATTTATACGTACTGTACGAAATATGTATGTCATTTGTGTATAATAACCAAATCGCACCTTTTAGTTTAAATTTTGATTAAATATTTTCATAATATATCATCCTGTATTTAAACAGCGAGATGGTTATTTCCTTCGTCTCCAACCACAAAATCAAATAACTGCTATATATACCGAATCACACCTTGTTTAAACATGACAATGGACGTATTTCAGAGCTTGAAAAACTCAAACGCAAAGCAGTACTGTGCGGCTGTCAGCTTAATGTTTGCTCCAACATTATCGCCCGTAAGTCTTGAGCATAAGCGTCAACGCGAGCCATGCACCGACATGCACAAAGGCGGGTAAATTGGAAACGTCGCAGCGACACGCGGACGTGTTATTTGTTGTTGGTGACACGGTGCAAGTTATAAGCTTATTGTGTTTAAAGTTTTTTTGTACTGTACGCTTAAATTTGTATAGGTGAAAGCGTTATTATGAGGGGTAGACGTTAAGTGTCGCAATGTTATATTTAAGAAAAAACTGGTTTTTAATTTTGCTGGTTAGACCTTAAGTTAATATAAATATGGTAATTATTATATTAAATTTTTATAGGAAAAAGTAGTTAAAACGTATTTTTTTAGTTATAAGAGTAGATTTAACTGAAAGAATGCTCTAAAAACTATGGTATCTGTAAACTCTGTAATATCACACATAAAAATGCTGAACTAAAAATTAAAAAAACGCCGATTGAAAACGATTATATTCTATACTTCATAATTGCGTAGAAGCGTAAGAAATTTTTGATACCATATAACCGCATATAGTGGCTACATTAATTCGCTATTCACTTGTAACTTGTACCACACAAGCTTGGGCCGCTGCTTTCAAATTGCCAACTGGAAGGAGTGAAAAATGTCCTTCTATTGTTTTTCTTTACCGACACGGAAAGCAGAGATGTTCGGAGTTTCTCCGGAGCCAGGCGCTATGACTATATCGCGGAATTAAAAATGGAGATGGATTCAGTTTTGGTTTTCGTATTGGAGCTTGCTTTTTGAAGACTATAATAAGAAGAAGATATAAAAAGAAGTATAATGCCTCAGTATTTCTAGCAAGCTGTGCTTGTTTTATTGGAAGGGTGTGATTGTCGGTTCACTTAGTCCTGAGGAGCAACGCATATGGGATTGACTTGAGAATTATCCCTGTCCAACATTCTAAAGAGATGACCATGGGCTGACATCTCAATCCAATCGGTAGTTTTTGCATTATTGCACTTTCTCCTTCATAATAATTATTTTATTACGACAAAATTATCAAATAAAAAAAAATAAAAATATTATATATTCAAAATTTCCAAATTGTATACAAATTTAAAGGAACTCCGCGGTTAGTCCCTTCACAATATCCAATCGGTATTGGTATTCAGTATTCGTATTTCTGGCGTGTTGTGGCGTTCTCGTATTCAGTGGGTTAATAACAGATGATATTTTAAACACATAAACGCTTGCCAAGAGGATTATCCTGTAGGTAACCTTTATAATATTTGTAAGAATGAGATAAGCGCTTATCAAGATGATTGTCGAGAAGGTAACTGTTATGATATTGGTATGCAAGAAAGTATAAGTCTTAGTGCTTACTCAGACGATTATCTTTAGGGTGACGTTTATAATATAAGTAAGAATGATAAAAAATGATATTAAGATGAGACAATAAAAACACGCATAAGTACTTTGGAAACTTTTGAAAAGTTTACAAATTTTACAATCCAAAGCCGAGACTAAGCCTTCACAATTTCCAATCGGTATCGGTATTGAGTATTCGTATTTCTGGCGTGTTGTGGCGTTCAGTATTCAGTGGGTTAATAACAGATAATATTTTGAACAGAAGCGCTTGCCAAGAGGATTATCGGGAAGGTGCGAGAGCGAATCATGATCAGTTATCGAAAACAGGATTCGCTTACAGGCTTTTTGGAAAACGAAAATTGTTGAGTATTTCGTAGCTTATTTTCGGACGAGGTTTAATTTCTTTTAAAACATACAAAGCCGCTTTATTGCTTTTAATTATAAAAGAACAACGCTATTTAAAGATTATTAGCATATAATGATGATGAGATATTGCAACAGTAAATAATGTATGCTCAATTGGTAAGTACTTCTTTGTTACAAAACAAAAACAAGGCATCATTTTTTAAAATGCGCATGGATAGCGAATCCGAAATTATAAGGTGCATAGGGTGAAAAATGCTGAAATAAGTTATGATGCCGATTTTGATAGAAACCTAAAACTAGAAACCATAATTAGATTTTCGAAAAGTCTATAACTTAGACCGGGAATCCAACGAGACTTTCATTAAAATAAAACACCCTATATCTGTATACCTGTTACTATACCTGTTATTAGGCATAGAGTGTGATTTTTCAGGAGGCATAGGAATAGTAAGAAGGAAGTTTTTGACTTCAGGTAGGTACTTTGAATTTGAATGACAGTGTTTTTCAAGGAAATGTTGCTCATGAGTATGCGTGACCTGAAGCTAAATGGTCAATGTGACTCATTTAGAATGGAGTCCTGAAGTCGCTTGCGTTACCAAACCAAACTTCGTGCAAGTGTCACATTCTTCAAACACAACAACACTTGGCACTGGCAGAAATAGAACCCCGAGTACTTCTATTAATCCCTTTCCCTTACAACAACACGCAATATTTTCATTTGATATTAATCATGATTTATAATAATCCATTTGAGTTTCCTTAACATAATTTTAAATTTTACAAGGGTCCTCTATTGGATATCAACGACTATTATTCATTTCAGACCATTAATTTAGAAGTCAATAGCCCCCGCAAACACCAATAGCAACATATTTCTATGCCATGTTTGACTTTAAATGAAATAGAAATGGCACACAGTATGGAATTATTTGATGCGTTCCAACTTATACCTCAGTGGTAGTGGAAACTTATAGCAGTGGCCACTTACCTACCATTGGGTGGACTGCATGCGTGTTTGCTACTTCTACTTCCATTATATTAAAAAAAAGTCCCCTCATTCTCAGTTCTTTGAGGTCTACAGTTGGACAATTGTTGTTTCTAATAGGATTTTTTACCAGAAGTCACGATTGCCTATGTTGTTGATGTTAGATTGGAACATAAAAGTGGTAGAAGCCAAAAATCCATCGAATTTCATAATATAACTGAACAAGGCACTTCTATTTAATACATAATCTGTGTTAACCCCATAGCCATTAATACTGATTAGTTAATGTCCGTTTTACAATGGGTTGGTCATTTGGAAAACGCATAGCTTTTGTAAAACCAGCTTCTATTATTTAGCTAATTAGAAATTACGTGCATTCTACATGGTTTGTTTTGTTCAATGTTTAATTGTTATGTGTTTCGTATGCCTTTGAGGCTTTGATGTTCATTTCAGTTACTGGTTTCATGAAATGTTTTATTAAGGCTTATATTGGATTTGGCATCAAATGATTGATGAGTATGATATTCGGAAATATTGTTATTGGATATATTATTTGACATGTGATTACTTCAAGAACTTGGTAATTGGAGCTTGGAGTATTGTTGATCGAACTATACTTAGTGCCAAAAGTTCTGAATCATATTTTTTCGGAATACTACACTTCCTTCTGTTATGTTTCTTGTATTCTTTATGAGCAAACTTCTGTCATCACGCAGCTTCTGTTAAAATCTTTGAGAGAAAAAATACATTGCATAGCTTCCCGTGAGGAATACATTACAATATCTTGTGATGCAGTTCTTCCAAATGTCTTAGAATTCAAATTCTATCTATGGTTGATTATAAATCTCCATAAAGACTATACTGACCGCCGTATAAAACGATTATTATAAAAAACATATTTTTATTAAGTAAGCGGTTTTTAGTTTTATACAAATCAATAAATAGGAGTAATACCACAATACATACACGAGATTGCTCACATAATTTACAAGCAGTAGTAGATCCAAAATGTAAAAGCAATTTAATGGGACACAACACAGTAAGTAAACGCCGAATCTGCGTTAACTAGGAGGAAATAGGACGTGAATAACGAGATTACTCCGAAACGCAAACTAATGGACGTAAAGTGGAATTTTGAGGTCCTGGCCTTGTAAGTAGACGCTGTAAGGAATACGCAATAATACAAATAACGCTCTATTTAATGTAACATTTTGGAAAAAAAATAGATAGTTATTTGTAGTGAAATATATGTAAAGAATTACTATATAAAAGAAGTAATGGAGCAATTAATAATAATAGAGATAATCCTGAGGATTTGGACATAGGTTTTTTGGAATTCAGTGTAAGTGAGCACTAAAAAGATTTTTAGAAATTCTACCCCAAGACGGAGGGTGGGAGTAACATAGAAGGTGAATTTCATATTATCCTACCTATTATAATTTACTCGTGTGAAGACGCAGGCAAAAGCTTGTTAAGAGATAAAAATTTAAACAGGTTATAAATAATTTTAATTTCAAGCTTGTCTCGTTATAAAATAAATTATAGTATAATATTATAGGTAATAAAATATGAAAAAAGGTTCTGATTCTGATAAATATTAGATATACCGTTAAACTAGATAAAAACGGAGAAATCCGTTCTGTTTAAGACAAAACAAAAGGCTTAAGAATATCTCCTAGGTACAATTTCACTCCTATTACCTCCACATTGTTATCTCGAATCGCTAAATCGATTATACGAGTCATTACCGTCGTTTCAAGAACTCATCATCAGCGTAACGAATTGCTTACCATCTGAGCGTAATAACGAAAAATGTAGCAGCGAGCAATTTGCCAAATCGTTTCCATTCGTTCCAAAAAACTGTATTTGATTTATATCCGATCGAAACGTATCCAATGGTATATTATATATTTATTTCCCAATGTGGTAAGGACGAAAATCGGATGGGATTTAAAATCGTCACCATCTGTACAATTGGAGTGAACGCCTTCGACGGTTCGTTAAGTCGCAATATTGGTACATTGTGGCTTTGAACGGATTCTTTACTGTTGGTGGACAATCAGTGGAATATTGAAACGATTTGTTTCAAATACGCCGTATGCAAGAAATTACATAGCTTTAACGAACCCAATGATAATAAACACAATAATGGTAATAGTGTTAAGATAATTGAAAGGAACAATAACAAAGATATGATCAGTGTAGTAGTAATAGACCCGACATGGGACGGATAAGTGTCATCCACCAAAGTTAAAAATTACGAATAATGTTAATTAAATTATGAATGTTAACATATACATTTTTATCACAATCTATGCATGTAAGTGATTGCAAAATAGATTTTATAAAGTATCTATTTAAATCATCAAAATACTTATACATACATGATAATATAAATATTATGTAGCTTTTTTAATACGCATGAGAATGTACTGAATTTCTAAATCACACCATCCAAAGTACATTGTAGTAAGTATCGTCCTACAAATCCAGGCTTAAGATTTTGGCTTCCGAGCTTAAGCAATTGGGGCATGATGAATTATTAAATACGAAATTGAATAGATTGCCTGCAGAATGGATTTTATGATGTATAGTAGTAAATTATATAATACATAATTAATATAGTATTACAGAATGGAGTTATAAAATTTAAATGTGCGATGTTAATTCTAATTACGACAAAAATTATGAATTGTCGTTAGATTCGTTTTGTTGAATCATTAATAACTTTAGTAGTAGTAGTAGTAACTGTAGTAGTCTTGTCATTGAGTATGTTAAAAAAACTAAATCATAATAGTGTTATAACTCCTTTTTTCGACGCAGCATATGCAACTTCTTCATCATTATCCCTTTTCAATCCACTACATAGGCCGCCCCCAAGATATGCCACAACACCTGGTCCTCTGCCGCTCTCATCCCATCATCACCACCAGCCTTCTTAAGGTCATCTGTCGAGCGAGCCGGAGGGCGTCCTGCACGTCCACACGTCTGCCGATTTATAGTCTTCATTCGAGAATACGTCTGCCCCATCGGCCATCGGTTCTGCGACATATATGACCAGCCCAATGTCACTTAATTACTCCTTACTATTTACTCTGTTGTTTCTAGTTATGCCTTGTTGTTGTAATTTCTAATTCTAATTATGCCTTGATAACGAATTTCAAAATGGCTGATACACTATTCCACTCGATTTACTTTCTTGTTTCCAATTTCTACTACAACTTTTACAGCGAAATATTCAGTCGATGCAAATAGAAAACATTTTGTAGTATCGAGAGCGAACCGCGTGAATATTCATTTTTAATTCCAGGTATTTTGTGTGTAGTTTCTATTACACTGATCGTTAGTTTTGTGTAACAGTTTAATGGATTATAGATTTTATTTAGTTTTGAGTCGCTTGTTTTATTGTGTCTAGACGATTTCTCATTTATAAAGTGTAATATTCAACGCTTAATACAATTGTTTTATTTCGTATTAATTTCTCATTTTCATTACAATCGTCCCTCGTTCTGTGTTATAGAAAATTGATTCTATTTGTAGTTATTGTTAAGTATATTATTACTTTTTTATATTTTTAATCGATTTAATGGCCATTTTATACAATTTTGTAGTCGTTGTAGGCGTCAAAGTATTACTGCCCTATTTCTAAGCTCTCAGAGTGAGTAGGGTTTAGTTCATAGGCCGTAGTCCACCACTGGCCAAGTGCTGATTACTTTAGGGTTTAGATGTTTTCCTTCTACTGTTTATCGAAGTGATAATTTCATTTTATTACGCATATAACATGCCTTGTTGTGTCTACGATTTATAATCTCAGAAAATTAAATTAAAACGCTATCCCTGCTATTAAATCTCAGACAATCTGATATTCGGTGTTCCAATTGATATTTTTTATGTTACTAATTGATATTTTTTATGTACTAAGTAAAATTAGTTAAAGTTATTCAATTAACTTTACAATATAGTGATTCCTCAGGAATCAATATGTTTATTGTTTACTGATAACTTAGTTAATTATCATAAGTAAGTTAATTTGTACTTCCAAATTCCTTTACATCTTAATTAAATTATTTTAAAATGCCAAAAATTCATGAAATTCTTCATGAAATGCCAAAAGCAAATATTTCAATAAAAAGGAATTTGAATCAACTTTGATGTTCCCAATTTCAGTGCTTTTAAAGCGATCCAGCTCGTCCAAATGGAAAACATTTCGCTGTATCAGGAGCGGATAGTGCATTCAAATAAGGTTTCACGCGAATTTCTATTGTACTTGTTGCATATCACGATGACGTAGGGTTTAAGCTTCAGTCCGATTTACTTCGATGTAAGTATCGAGTGATCCTGTTTCATAAAAATAGATCTAGAGACTAAACGCGGCTTATAAATTCTGAGTTTGTTGAATTGGTTTTGATAAATTCCAGAATTTATAATAATAATCCAGATTTAGTAGTTATTTTTTCTACATTTTCGTTAATTTTGAAGTTACTTATGTCTTAGTTATTATGATCGTAATAATATTAACGATTGATTATAATTATTATTGATCACTGCAGGGAAATGTCAGTTCCAGATGCTTGTGTATTAGTCCAACATTTATTTCTTGCTTTTTTATTACCTATTTGTGTTTGACTTGCCTGAAATTAATGTGCAGGTTAAGAGATTCAATATTTGTAGATATAACATACAGTATCAAATTAGAGTACACTCATTTCTTAATTGAAAATCATATGTAGTAAAGTCGGAAAACATGTGTATTATGGAGCTTCTTTTGTCGCTTCATCTTCATAACGAAATACCATGTTTTGAAAAATTCTGTTATGGATGTACTTTTAATAGATTAGTTATATAGATCTACTTTTAGATTTTGAAGAACGAAATCGAGTCTCAACTCGTTAAAACTGTCAAATGATAGTTAACGTTCTAAACGAATGTTACCAATCCTCAAATCCCTAAAACTGTTGCACAAAGCGCAATAGTCGTAACAGAAACGGCAACCAAAATACCTGAAGTATTTAAAAATGAGTATCGACGCGTCGGTGCCGATACTGCGAAATGTTTTCCATTTGCCAACCGAATCGGCCACAGTATGAGTTGTGACGAAATTGGAAACAGGAAACTCGGTTTGAAATCGAACGAGATATGTGTTTTAGGTCGATGGAACACTTTTTCGAATAAGTGAAATATTGAAAATATTGACCAGATAGACTAGTTAGTCTTTAGTGGTGACAGCCTATCCAAGTTATTTTTTAATAATTGTGATTGTGAAGAAAAACCACAATACAATATTAATGATATTATTCATAATGTACACAATTAAGCTGCACGGAGACTCAGTATAAAAAAGTTAACTGTACCGACGTATTGTTGTATTCTTTGGTATCAGACATAAACTCACACAAAATTTAAACTGATGATTTATCCTCTAAAGTAATTTCAGAAAAGACCAAAACCTATATCTCTAAAATTGTTATACAAAACGCAACAGAAATGGCAACTAAAATACCTGAAGTATTTAAAAATGGGTATCGACGCGTTGGTGCCAATACTGCGAAATGTTTTCCATTTGCCAATCGAATCGGCCACAGTATGAGTTGTGACGAAATTGGAAACAGGAAACTCGATTTGAAATCGAACGAGATATGTGTTTTTAGGTATATGTCCCTACAAATAGTACCCAACTTTTATTTAAGACCTTTTCAGTTTTATCGAACAAGTTATTGATCAAATAAGCCCTGTATATCGTTGATGTTACTGAAGGTTCATCCTTCAGTAAAATCAAGCACATGTGATGAATAAACTCATATTTATTGAGTGATTTTACATTGCCATAAAATTATTCATCTAGGGGCCACTACCATGCCCCTTCCGAAACTTAATAGCAAAGCACCTACTTTTCCTGGAAACACTTTATCGTTTTTGAACCCTCATAATTATTAATATTCCTGGTGTTATTTTAAGACTTCACAAAACTTAAGATCCCAAACATTCAACAATTAAAACTTCAAAGTTATCCGATAGCCACGATAAGGATAACTTCCGAGACTTCGTTTCAGACTTTAGTTCTGGTCTTTGGAGTACCTTCGAATTATATTTTAACGATGGTCATAATTTAACGGACTATAAAGCTCAACCTCAATGGAATGATTCATTAACACGGTTCAGTAGTTACGACAGCCCATTAACAGGGCCATAACGGTAACTGGGAATATAAAACAATAACAGGGGTCTAACCGGATTCCACACTGGGGGCTGAAAGGACTCGAATGAAATATGATTCGCTCTTTGATTTTGGTGGTAAAAATTAATTGGTTCGTGGCTTTGGAGAAATGTGGAAGCTATCTGCAAACTTGGTGTTTTTTTTGAAAGATGTGGAGTTAGGAGAAAAGCTACTTTTGTTTACGAAAAATGTAAAGACAGTTTCGTAAGAAACGGGACATCTTGCTGAAAATAAGATATAGATGACAAGAATGTATCATGAATTCATGACTATGAATAGCCGCAGTCGAACTTGACAGAAAAGTTGTTTGCAGTGTCATGTCTAGTAGATACTAGTACATACATATTATCTCTATGGCTGAAAGATGCAAATTTATTTACAAACAATCTGAACCTCGCGGTTTCACCCACGTTTAAAAAGGATAAGGAAAACATAATTAAAAACAACTGAAAT